>VZUI01089299.1:0-92588 GCA_013401135.1 Cettia cetti
AGATCTCAGGTTTTTTCTGTTTAAGGCCTGCTTTTTCAGCTCCTAAAAATCCTTTTTTGCTTTTAGTGTTTCCCACAATTCCCCCTCTCCGATTAACAAAAAAAAAAAACTTTGTTTTTTACTTAATACTTTTCTTTACATAACTTTATTATAATTTTTTTTTTATTCATTTAAAGCACTTTTTTGCTTGTTTTAAGCATGGTAATTTTAAAGCACAGCAATTAATGCTGTAAAAATTTAGTTTAAACTAAAGATTTTATATCAAACAGTATAAATTACTATTTATGTTTTTAATAAGTTTTGTTTTTTTAGGGTGTCAATTTAAAACTTTTATCTATGTCTATACTTGTATCTATTACCTTTGTAAGATCTTGAGTACTTTCTGTATTTTTATTTTTTCACATATTTCTTTTGAATGACAAGAACTTTTTTGATACTTCTGCTTGCCCGAGCACAGCGAAGTATACAAGGTACTACTACTAGTATCACTATTACAATAACCAACACATATAAACTTTGCAAAGTTTTTTCAACCAACGTGCAAAGTTTTATTTTTTAAATAGATTATCTAACTATGATTTATCATCTTTTTTAATTTGGGCTGTCAAATCTTTTAGCTTTTGTATGCTTTTATGGATAGATTCAGAGTTTATACAGGTTTATACAACACAATCTTTCAAATTCTTCACAACTCTGTCTATGTGCCAATGAAAGAAAGTCAATGGCTGCTTTGTTTTGAAGGGTGGCATGCCTGACACTGTTGACATTTGTCAGCATGTCAGTAATTGCAATGGATGTGGCATTAGTCTGTTTACTCAGCCAACATTTAACTCAATCTAACTGTTTTAATGCCATGGCAGAAGCAAGCTGGGGTAAAAATAAACTTGCTGAAACTCTTTTTGCACTTTTTTAGGGCATAAAATTACTTTTACAATTTTTATCATAATGATGGGCAAATCTTTTTTCTCTATGTTTTTTCTTGATGACTGTTTTAGCACTAGGTGCTAGTACAGTAAGTTGCTCAATACTACATGGACCACTCTCAAGGTGTGATGGAATGCTTTGCTAAGTCTTATTTCTACAGATGAATTATTATTCTTTTGGTAATTTTCATGGATATTGGTCAACTCCAGAAAATCAGTTTTAATTATTTGAGTAATTACACTAAAAACTCGAATTTTTGTAGGCAGGATAAATGGGAGTGACATTATACCTCTGAGAATCATTCTCTTGCCAATTGCCATTTGGAAATATAAGACAGAAATCTATTGTTAAGGAACTAAGGATTTCTAATTCTTGGGGCTCAGAAGGTGCTTTAGGAAGTTCTCTGGTCCAAATGTCTTAATCAATCACAGGATTGCTCTCATTGGCAATCTCACCTGGCTTATTATTAAGTTGTTTTTTGGTCAAGGGGTCATAATATACAGGTATTGGCCAAACTTTTACTGGCACACTGACTAGACAAGTTGAAAAAGGCTTTTTTGGGCTTGAATTGGACAGGTAAATTGTGTCTGAACCTGCTGCTTTAGCTAAAGTTACCTAAACATTTGTTTTTGGTTGGTCTACAGGTAAATCTGCATGGCAAAAGGCAAGCAAAACTAGCCAATACCAATATAATACTCGATTTTGTTCTATATCTCTTGTGAGCTATTTTCTTGGCAAAAAACTCTTCTATATAACACAATGAAAACTACACTTTTGCTAAAAAAGCACTATGAAATCAGCAATTCACATATTTAGCATTAACATAAAGTTAAGGTTTGCAGGTTCTACAGATGAAGAAGAGATGTCAGGCGTGATCTGTAGATTTTCTGTTTGTTTCATGTTTGCGTGCTTGTGTTTTTGCTCTTGGGCTTGTCAGCACATTCTTGTGTGCACTATGGTTTGATGTTCTTTGCTGGAACCCACATAGGTTTGGCACTTGTAGAAACACAAGCATACTCTTTGCTCTAAGTTATTAGTTGAAAAGGACTTTCAATTTGTCTTGTTTCAGGGCTCTTGATTAAAACAGGAGGGTTTTTTTCAATTTTGCCTGTGTGTTATTCAAAAAATGCTTAAAAATTGGTGGATTAGGTTCTGCAAAAGAGCTGTTTAAAAAATTAAAAGCATACAAAGCTTTGTTTAACTTCATTTGTGGTGTTGTCTCTATTCTCCCTTTTTGTTGATCTAAAATGTGCTTTAATGTGTGATGTGTTCTTTCAACAATTGCTTGACTTGTGGAGGAGTGAGGAATACCAAAGGTATGACGAGCACCCTAATTTATTAAAAATGAAGCCAATTTTTGAGATATATATGCAGGGCCATTATCTGTTTTTACTTCTTGGGGAACACTTAATGAAGCAAATGCTTGCAAAAAATGTTGACAAGCATGATTACCTGTTTTTCTTGTGTGGACAGAGGTGAAGACTGCACTTGAAAATGTGTTCACTGAGACATGGATATTTTTAAATTTTCCAAAAGAAGGGTATTTAGTGATGTCTGTTTGCTATAATTGTAAACTTTGCAAACGTCTAGGATTGACAGCTCCTGTAGAAGCAGGGGGTTGCACAAGCTGACATTCAGGACAAGTACTAATGATGGCTTTGGCTTGACTTTTGGAAATACAAAATGTCTGCACAAGTACCTGTGTGTTTTGGTGAAAAAAAGCATGACTCAGTTTTGCCTGTTCAAAATGTTTGGCAAGGTGTTAGAGATGATCACTGTCAGTTTATCTGCTCTTGCATTTTCTTTTGCCAGAAATCTTGGTAGCAAGGAATGAGCCCTAATATAAGAAACAAAATATGGATTAGTTCTATATTGCAAAATTGTATAAAGAGATGAAAGCCAATGATATAAGGTATCATTGCCAATATCTTTCAAAATTGACTCTTCTCTTAACTATATTAGCAACATAAGCAGAGTCTGTAATTAAATTAAAAGGTTGTGGAAAGAGCTGAAAGGCCCTAACCACAGCAGCAAGCTTGGTGATTTGAGGAGACCCTTGTACTGTTTGAATGTTTGATTCCCAAGTTTTAGTTGTTTAACTATACTACTACTGATTTGTGTGTCTTACTTGATCCATTAGTGAAAAGAGTTATAGCATGCAAAGGTTCTTTACTTAACACAGGTTTTTCTCTGAAACTCAACTTTGCTTGTAACAATTTGTGAGCTGGATAATTTATAGAACAAACACTTGGAAAAATCTAACAATGCATTCTGCAAATTATCTGAATTTTGCAATGCTCAGTCAAGATATCTTTTTTCAAAGGCAAATAGATAACTGCAAAAATTTGTCTTGCTAAAGTTAACAATCTTGTTCTGGCCCTAATTACAATTTGTGCTATCATTTCTATTGTTGTAAAAACTGTTTTTGGAGACCTGTAAGAAAGAAAAACCCATTCTATTATTAACAAAGGATCCCTTTCAGAACAGTCTCATTGAAAAATGAGACTATAAAGCTGTAATTCTTCTCTCAAAAATGCAAGGAAAAAGGGTTTTTCTGGGATGCAACAATGGGATTGTCTCTTTTGGAAAGCTTCTGTAACTTTTTTAAGGGCTACTTGAGCTTCAGGGGTCAGAGTCCTAGGAGATTTAATGTCACAGTCTTCTTTTAGTAAGTCAAAAAGTGGAGCAAGTACATCATTGGAGATTCTTAAAACAGGTTTGACCCAGTTAATTTCTTCTAGAAGCCGTTGTAAATCTTGCAAGGTGTTGACGTTGGTCTGGAGTTGTATTTTTTGTGGCGTGATTCTCTGTTCAGTCATTTTCTATCCCAAGTATTTCTAGGGTGGCATTTCTTGAATCTTGGATGTAGAAATTTCTAGTCTGGCATTTTGAATTTCAGCAACAACACTGTCATGAGTCTGCTTCATCTCTGTTTGTGTTGGTGCTGCAACAAGCAAATCGTCTATATAGTGTAGAATTATAGATCGTGGATGCTTCTGTCGAGCTGGAGACAGAGCTTGTGCCACAAAATGTTGACGTATTGTTGGAGAGTTCTTCATTCTTTGAGGCAAAGATTTCTAATGATACCTCTGCAATGGTTCTCTTCGATTGATAGCTAGAACTGAAAAGGCGAACCTCAGGGCATCTTCTGGGTGAAGTGGTATGTTGAAAAAACAGTCCTTTAAAGCAATGATAATAAGAGGCCAGTTTTTTTGGAATCATTGATAGAGAGGGAAGTCCAGGCTGCAGAGGACCCATGTCCTCAATCACCTCATTGATTTTTCTCAGGTCATGGAGCAATCTTCAGGAGTCAGAAGCTTTCTTCTGGATGACAAACACAGGTGAATTCTAGGGACTGCTCGTGGGTGTGATGTGACCCTTTTGCAATTGTTCTTTTACCAGATTTTTAAGAATACTCAGCTTTTTCTCTGATAAAGGCCACTGATCAATCAAAAAATCAGGAAAATCAGTTTTCTGTGACAACTTTAAAGTGGTAGGTTTTAGCACAATCATCTCTGGCCCACTTTTAGTTTTGCTCTCCACTGGGACAGTACGTCTTTCTTTCATACTGTGAAAGGCTTTTGTACAACGAAAGGATGTACTGTCACTGTCTTCCTTTCAGGATCTGTAACAGTAATCATAGATTCACTTTGCAAACACACGGTGGCACCTCTGATTCTTGTGAGGGTACCCACAGGTGATACCAAATTCCAATCGCTTGGCCAGCACTTGTGAGAGATCACTGTGACGTCTGTGCTAGTGTTTAACATGCCTGAAATATAAACAGTTCTACCAAGGTGAGTCAGGCCACAAGTCAGCTCTGGTTGGTTATGGCTCACATGTTCTACCCAAAGGACATTAGGACCTGAAATAGGACTTTCAAGAGACACTTTTGGGCACACAATTTGTTTAGAAGTATCTATAGGTAAAGCAAAAGCAACAGCAATAGGTGTCTTTGGTGGAATCACCATAGGAACATTGAATGCAAGAGCTAAAATTATTAGCTCTTCATTACAGTTTATTGAAACAACAGCTGGAAGAACTGAAAGTCTGAGAGTTCTATTGTTGTTTTTTGCTTATAACTAAAAAATCTTGCCTTTGTTGCGAAATGCCAGTAATTCTTGTAGAGACACCTTCATAACAAAAGTTTTTCAAAAGGCATATTAATTTTGAAGTTGCCAGCTCAAACCTTGCCTTTTGGGACAATAAGATGGAGCCCTTTGGGGAGTTAGTGCCTGAGGAGCCACTTGGGGAACGGGTGGCGGGGCTATATATGATGTCTGGGCAGCTGGCAATTGGGGTACCACTATTTGTTTTCTCACATGGTGGCCCACCCTCTTTAATGAGTTTAACGACAAAGGATTACCTTCAACATCAAACAAAGAGCAACAAAATCTTGCAAGATGTTTCCCTTTTCGACACCGAGGGTAAACAGAGAGGGACTTAGTTTGTGTTGCTTGTGCGGGGCAATTCTTTTTCAGGTGTCCTTATTTCTCACAATTAAAACAAGCCACTTTTGCAGGCTCTACTTTCACAGCTGCAAGGGTTTTTTAATAGCTTTTGTTTGTGCCTCCAGGGCTTTTTAAAGTTTTTCTCTCAACTTTTCTTAAAATTAATTTTGAGATTTTGCAATCTGCTCTCTAAGAATATTAGCCTGTACTGCAGCAACGTGTTGGGGTGCGCCAAGCTTACTACAAGCTGAAAGCATTTGAGGGATAGCTGGGGACTGATCAGGCAAAGCTAAAATAACTTTTTTGCCCTCATCATTTGCATTAGTAAAAGCAAGGCTCTTAAGAATATAGGGGTGTGTTTGTTCATCTGAACACTGCTTTTCAACAGCTTGTGTTAGTCGATCTAAGAAAGTACCATAGGGTTCAGTTTCATCTTGCATTATTGTAGAGTAAGCATTTATGTGACTACCTGCTGGTTCAACAGTGAGCAAGGCTTTTCTAGCAGCATTTTTTATATCATCAAGCACAGTCGTAGGCATTTTACTTGTCTGATCTTCAGGCTTATCATATGGAGGATCCTCAGCCAATTAGGCAACAGTAAAACGAGCAAAAGGACTACCTTCATAGTTTTTAGTTAACTCGTTGAGATGGTTTTTTTCATTTCATGTCTCATAATATGTATTGTGAGTTCGTTAGAATCAGGGAAGCTACGTTGTGACAATCTGCTGGAACAAGCTCATAAGAGTTAAAAATACTTTTCACAACATTATTAAAATAAGGAGAAGTCAGTCTACTATCTTTTGCTGCTTGTCTAAGTTCTTTAATATCATAATGTGACATAGTTTCATATTGAGGATTTCGATTATTCCTACCATACTTTACAGGCATGGCCAAAAAATTTTCACTTGAAGAATCAGAATCCTTACTTTGTCTAAGATTACGTTTGGTATTAGACCAATCAGTTAAATGTTGCACATCAGTTTTTAAATTAATTTTTGAAGGGTTCTTCGCTTTTTTAGAAACTAAGGAAGCTTCTGGATTGAGCAGGGGCAAATTAGAGCTTTGTGTTAAATTTGTGGAACCAGAGTTAAATAAAGAAGGACCACCCTTTGAGCTTATTTCAGTGTTTTGTATTTGTGTAGAAAGTGCATGTATTGTTTCAGTTTTTATTGAGCTAGGAGCAGTGACAGACATTTGTGTTGTAAGCATTGGTTGTGTCTGTGCTGTGACTGCAGCCTGAGGCACTTGGGGCGTGGCCTCAGGCTGAGGCAGTGTTATGATTTATTCAAGCCAAACCTAAAAGCTCGGCCTTTGTTTTCACTGTCCTTGTTCGCTATACTATTATATACTACTGTATCTTTCCTAGCTCCAAACTTTTCTCAGTTGCTGCAAATTCTGAGATCTCAGGTTTTTTCTGTTTAAGGCCTGCTTTTTCAGCTCCTAAAAATCCTTTTTTGCTTTTAGTGTTTCCCACAGTCACCCACATGATGAGCATTCCAGTGCAGCTTCGACATTGTCTTTTGTCCTTATTTTACATATCTATTTGACAGCAAAGTAAAAATCCATGTGCACTGTGATCCCACGTCTTTTGCTTCATTTGTGACAAGCAGGCTTCCACTCTGTTCCTTGCATACTTCACACTGCTCCTTCTCTGGGCTCTTCATGAGAAGTTATCATGTCTCTCTGTCCCTTCAGTCAATGCAGAGTAACTATCTAGTCCTCAGAACAATGTCTCATGTTGGCATGTGATGGCCCATGCTGTCTGATAAGCAGCATACTTCTTTCTATGTTCTGTCTCTGACATCAATTTCTGTCTGTCTCTGCTGCTGATGGTACTTTTTCAGGCATTCTAGGGAAGATGCATTGCACCTGGATTCCTCTTTGGCTGACTCACATGAATGCTGCTGCAGAGCACAGTGGGTAGTTGACTGAGCAATGGGTGTTAGGTTATGACCATCTACAGAACACAACATCAGGCCCCTGAGAATGCCTCTTCTCCTAATCTTCCTTAGGAGGACATCCCGTCAGAGCAGTGATATGCTGTGATCATACAGTCCCTCTTACTGACAGTGAAAAGCCACCCTATGCTGAGGTTTCAGTTTTCTGATGCTGTAGAATCTGAAAACTAGAAACTATGGCTTTATACTACAAATTCTGTTTTCATGAACATCATAGTGTTTTCATGAACATCGGGTGTGAAGCACGTACCAGTCTCATGAGATAATTCCTAATCTGTTGGGATGACTGCCAGTCACCCTGAAGCAGTATTACTTTTCCCATTCAGCTGGAAACCTGGGGTTATCTTTTGTATGAATTGCTTCATGATCAGCCTGATTACCTGATCAGCCCTGGGATTTGCCTTCCGTATGTCCTCTAGGGTCTTTTAGGAAAGCTGTTGCTGCCCCTTCATGCCACGGCCCACAGCAGCTTTAACTCCCAAGGGATAAATGCTGTTCTCAGATAGGTTGGGGGGGATCAGATACAAGGTCGGTATTTCTAGGGCATATGGGTATCTTATATCTCTGGGATTCTCAGCCACATGTGTTTTGGATACTTGTATGGCTCCTAAACCTTGTCCTGAAACCCCATGCAGTAGTTTTCCATGTGTGACTTCAGGCCAATGTCTATTCACTATTTCTGTTTCCAATAGGATGTGGTTCTGCACCTTCTCTGACTACACAGGCACTTCATGGCTTTCAGTCTTCTGTCTATTGCACATCTTTCTTCCTGAAAGATGGCTGCCTTTTTCTATTTCCCGGAATTTCTTTCATAGCCCCTTCTCTGGTGATTTCCATAGTGCTTTCTGTTTTCTCAGAATGTTTTGAGGTCATAATCCTGAATTGCCACTCTGTTGTCAGCTTCCTCTGTCAATAGTTGCAGTCTTGGTGGCTGGGAGTTGCTCTAATGAATGGTTCAGTTTACCCATCAGGCTGGGCTGATGCCAGAGGTATTTGTGACCAGCCAGAGGTACTTGTGTAATTGCCAAAAGGTACAGCAGAGGTTGTCGGGAGCATTCTTCAATCATTACACGTCTGGGTTCACTTTTGGTATCACAAGCGGGAATGATTTGCCCCAAAAGCCCTATGGAGTACATCTATGACACCAGTTCTCCACCTGTGTAAAGGTGCAAGTCTGGTATACCTGAACTCTTCCTTAGGCCGGAAGTTATAGTGGGACAAAAGATGTAACTCTGCCAGCTCCTCCCTTAGAGACTCCATCATGAGTAATGGAGCTCCACATTTCAGCAGACTCCGCTTGTCAACAGGGATGTGTTTTTAACTTTAGTATATTCAATGTGTCTGTCCTTGACATACATCTGTATATTCAGCAGGAAAGCTGCACAAGGAACTGTGTTCCCTTTTCTTTACTGCTGAGAACACTAAACATGAAACTACAGCCTATCTGAGGCTTGTCCTGTTCTTCCTACATCTCTTTCTATAAACTTCAATTTATAACATCCCCTGTTCTGTGGGTCTCTCACAAAAGCCAGAATTTGCCCACTGGTCTTGAAGTGTTTTCCCTTTAAGGGTTTTTCCTGTATATGGCTAAGGTATGGTTATGTGTCTTGTGTCAGTTATTGCTGTTTCTCTGTGTTCATAGGGTTGCATTGCAGTTGATTCCACTTTCCAGGTGGAAGAAAATTGGTTTAACAGCACACTTTTAAATGTGGAAAGTTAACTATTTAGCTATCCCCTTCTACAGCATGTATGTGTACTGATTATCTGTAACATCTGCTAAGGTCTCATTGTAATCATAAAAAAAGCTCCTAACAACATATCTATTTGGAAAATGAGAGAATGACTGTGTAAAGGTTGCATGAGAGCGCACAAAATTCAGTGTAAGTGAATGCAAGATGTGTAGTGGCTTCTCCAGCCCTTTGGAGGTCTGTGCTGTGCATGTTGGTATTGCTGGCAAAATCAGAGCTGGCATGAAGCCATGTGTTGCCATATACAAGCTACAGTGACATTGCTTTTTTTTGTTGTACAGATGTCTATAATTGCTATGTAATTCTCACAGATATAAAGTAAGTGTGTAAGTGTCCCACCCTCTTAGTCTCTTTTTCTTCTCTTTTTCCCGTTTTAGCATTTTGCCCAACATCCTTGAGTGGATTAGTTATTTCTCATTTCCTTCATCTATCCTTGCTATCTTGAAGTGTTTATCTGGATTAGACACTTGTTTCTTAATAGCCTTCATGGAATATTAGAATCTCATGTTTTGCACAAAACTACAGTCTTAATGAAGGAATCCAGGTTCATGGGTGGATTGTATTATTCTCAGCCTGCAATACCAGTCCATTCAGTCACTGTGGTCTTGAGGAGTAGGAAGAGGGCTGGTAGAAGGGATATGAGAGAGGACCACTGTCTTTGCATGGTTTCATTCCTCTGGGATGAGAGTCTGCTGATGCCTTTCCCAGATCCTGCAGGACTCTCAGGATTACTCAGCAGCTTCTCTCTTGCGTCTTGTCTTTTTTCAGAAAGGAAATATTTTGCTTTCTCTTTCTTACCTTCCATGATTCACCCTGCTTACAGATTCAGGTTACTTTTCTTCAGTGCTTGTACAGTGATATCTGGTTGAAATTAATCTTTCTTGTGATCTCTCCCTCCATGTTAGCTGCTTGCCTCCTTTTTATATACTCTATCCTTTACCTTATAAACGCATGTTTTTATTTACTCTTGGACTCACTGAAATAACTGCTGCCACAATACTTACGGCATTTATGCTGGAAAATTAGAGGGAAATAAAAACATTCAGAAGAAAAGCAATTCGAATTTGCAGAAGCCTGTGGCCTTGATAGCAGTTTTCTTTGAAAAACCCTATCTACAATATGTAAAATAAAATAGATTTTTATGAAAACAACTGATCATAGAAGTGCTAGGTGTGAACAGACACAGACTGGTTTCCAAGTGCTCCCTTTGACTCCTTCCCAGCTGCTCTCCACATACATTCCTCCACAGCTTCCAGGAGGGCTGTGACTGGTTTGCTGAATCACCAGTTGCCTACAGCCCTGGTGGGATGGAACAAGACTGCTCTCTGCATTGTCCATGGGAAGGAGACAGAGCTGTTGCTTCTTCCTGCTGCTTTGCTCGGGAGTGCCAAGAGAAGAGCCCTGGCTGACTGGAGTGAGGCAGGGCAATATAAGCTAAATAGGGCACTTGAAGAGGTGCAAGTAGCAGTGGGAGCTTGAGGGCTTCTCTGTACCACTTTCTCCCTTAGGCATGGAGATATAAAGAAGCTGAAAGTTTAGCATTATAATACAGTGATATATTCAGTTTTGATACGTGTTCCTGATACCAAGAGATTTGTAAACCCCACAAATCTTTTCTGTTTTAGCTGTGTGTCAAAATAACTCCTACGTAAGCTTTCTGTAGAACTGACCAGTGAAACCCTGAGTCCTCTGAAGTCAATTGGAAATCTCTTGTTTTCCTGGACGGTGCAGGGCAAGACCATTATCAAGGATTTTTTATCTTTGTGTATGTTGCAACAATGAATATAAATTTTTACTCTGAGTTCAGGTCCTTCCAATGTGTTATTGTTAAATACCTAGTATCTGTTTTTCATGACTGCATGGGTTCTGCAAGTAGAATAGCATCAACTGCTCTGAGCAGGAAGCAATTCGATAGATATTACATAGGAGAAAAATGAACAAACTATGGGTTAGCTAAACATTTCTGCTGACAAGAAGGTATTTTGGATGGATTTAGTTATAAGATTTTGCTTATTTGGCACAACAATGCATCATACTGCCCTTGTTATGAGCATTATAAGAGCATGGCTGGCTGGGGGATAATGACCCTCCAAATTAATGATTTCCACTTTAATAACACTTTATATTAATATTTGCCCCATGGAATTTGGGGTCTTGGATCAATTTTATGGGAGAATATTAAGAAAACAGACCTTATCTGTAGAAAAACCCTCCTTTATGCAGACACTTGAATAAAGACCCACCTAGAAAATCACTTTATTGTTCTAGCATTTCTTCTCTGATCTTGCATCTGGGATGCAGATATCCTTCATAGTTTATGTGATAACAATAACTGGTCCATGTGGAATCCAGTTGAGCAAATAGATATGAGTACAGATTTGGGACATGACCTTCGCTTTTGTGAATCAAAGATTTTTCTGGAAAAGGAAAATTGTTGTTAATGTTGTAGTTCTTCAGTGATCAAAATATGTAACACATGGTCACTTTCTCAAACTGTCTCAAAATGAATACAAATATCAGGTTTCTGGTTTAGAAAGTCAGTTTCAGTCACCTTGAAATTTGCATTAGTTTACACACCTGGAAACAGAAAATTCTCACAATAACCACTGCATTTGTGTAGATAGATCAGAGCAGATACAGCCTCTATACCTTGATAGTGTCTCCTAATTTCTGCAAACAGATTATAAATTTTTGACAGACTTTTGGAGGTCTTTAAGTTACACACCCAGGTTGGAACAAAGCCCGAATACAAGTAAACAACCTTGAATGGGAATATTTTCAAGGCTTACAAAGTTAAAATCTGGCTATAAACTCCGGGCAGTACTCTGACCCCTTGCTGTGAATCTGAAGACAGACTCCAGTCTTGTTTTGGGGTTTATGTTTGTGAGAGGGCTGGATGATTCAAGGCCAGATGCATTTCACCAAGGTTTCCAGGGCTGGGTCCTCAGGGAAGGGTGGTGGATGTGACTGCAGACCATGTCTTACCTCTGCCTCTCCCCTCTGAGCTCCTTGCCACTGTCCTCACCCCCATCACTGTCAGAGGCCTCAAGTCAGCTTTCATTGCCTGCAGCCCTCTGAGGCCAGGGAGTTCTTTGCATTTACTCGAGTATTGGGTCTGTCTTGTTTGTTTCACTTTTTTAATGGGATCCTGCAGTGCCATCCAGGTCACTGGTTTTTTACACCATCAGCTCTGACCCATCCAGTCGGACAGAAAAACCTTTGATTGACACCACGTCAGAGCAGCCTTTGCAACAAATCCACTCTTGTACTGATTTTCATACTGGTGTGAAACTTGACTTCCTCGGAGCTACTCTGGGGTTGCTGCAGTGTAATTGAAAGTGGAATCAGGCATCAGAGTATCCTTTATTTCCTTGGCTGAGGAGAACTGAGTTATCACTGTGAACATTTGAATGTGAATGAAGCCAGAGGAATGGAATTCTGTAGCCAAAGGCTTCAGTGAAATGCCTTCACCAGTGTTTAACATAGGCTGGTGATCGTCTTTTATTCATAAATTCAATACTAAGGAGAAGTACACCCCATCACTTAGTGTATAAAATCACAATTAACGTACTATAATGGACTTTTAAGGGCAAACCCTGTAGAAACGATTTATATCTCATAAAATATTCCATTAAACCCTCTCTTTCTCCTGATATTTTTTGTCACATTTCCCCTTTCTGCCTGTGTTTTAAATGCAACTTTATTTCTTGTTTTATGCTTGTGCAAAGCTGTGAGACAGCTGGGACAGTGGAGAAAATGTAGGAAAAGAAGGATTTGGCAAAACAGCCATTTTGCAGTGACCAAATCCTGTCGATGTAGCACATAATTTTCTATTTGCCACTAGCCTCTAAAATACAGTGAAGGAAGGGAGACAAAAGATAAAGCAGTAGGCTGGGATCTCTCTGTCTTCTGCTTGCTCTTTCCTTCTTTTCTTGGCAGATACAGAAGCAAAATCCCAGTGTCACAAACTCTAGCAATAGCTGTCAGAAGCTCAGTCTGTTTTGGTTAGACCTGTCTAAGCTAGACCTGTCAATCTAGAAATCCCAGAGCATGTGGCAGCCAAACATTGTGCTGGTATAAGTCAGCAAGGCCAGCTGGGTTAAAAGGGATGGCCAAAGTAGCAGTTGATTATTTACCTACCTTAGCATCATCTATGAAGGTCCACAAAGGAGCTTGGCTATTTGGCGCAATGCATATGTATCTCTGAGTTGAATTTACCTCGGTTGTAAGGAGAATTTCTTTATTATTCACTGGTGATTTGAGTTAGCAATCTGAAATTTTTACCTGCACCTTTGATAGAGATTAAGTGGTTGAAGCTTTTGCATTCAGAAGCACAGGATAATCAACCAAGGACAGTCCACTTCTGACAAATATTGTCACATGATTAAATATAAGTATGGCCCTGAATTGTGCTTGCACATTGTTCAGTTGGAAGATGCTTGGAAAAAATTGACACGGCTTCTCACTGAAGTAAACAGGCACAATTCTTATGACTTCATATGAAGCTACCCCAGTTCAAACTGCATAGAGGTTTAGCCTGCGGTGAAATGCTTTTCCTTCCCCTCCCCCCACAAATACTTCACTAGATTTCCTGGGTTTACAACAGCTCTTTAATATCTGGTAAACTAAAGGAAACATACAAGAGTGGAGGACTACATCAGTGATTAATGTGTAAGGTCCCCTGGCTTATACCCCACACAACACAATGAAGATGGAAGATCAGAAAATCACTGAAATTTTTATGCTTTCTCACGTGGTCATACCAAAACATGTCTGCTGTCAGTGTTTTAGGGATGCTCTAAAACCTGATTATTTCTGCTTGCTCTGCATTTATCATTTATGAATAGATAAATGCAGCTTATTTGCTGCTAAACCTCTTATTGGGTAAGAACTGCAGACCCAATTAATTGAAATTTGAAAGTGTTGCTCCGTTGTAAAGAAGGATAGCTGTAATTAGAACAAGGAGCTGCATGTCAAAGAGTGGGAGCTCTGATGTTATTACATGGAAATAATTGTTCAGCTGTAAAGGACATAAAAATTCAAATGGAATTTTTGATCTAAATTGGAAATCCCACCTGAGAGGGTTAAACAAATTTCTCTCCATCTTTTCCTAGGTCCTAGACAGGATCAAGGCTACCTTCTACTATCCTGGTTCTTGAGACAAGAATATTCATTGCTCTTAGAGATCTTCTGGCTGTGTATGTGTATATGAGCATATATGTTTTGACATTACAAACAGAAAAGGGGAAAGAGAACAATATAGGTTGATGTGAATTCCAGGGTTGAGAAGAGGAAGGGAGGGCAGTGGTTCAGGAAGTTTTTTTCCTCCTCCAGCAGTCAGTATATCATAGCTGAAATCAAAACCCTATAGCAAGCTCCCTGAAGGAAGCGGCATAATAAATAGGTCTTTAAGGTCCTTTCTGAATGACATGGAATGAATGCCTCTCTCTTTTCTCCTCTCTTCTCCCAAGGTAGAATTAGAAAATGATTCTCCACATAGAGATATGTAATCCTTGCTAATGGCAGCAAATGAGAATGCCAGCTGCTGTTTCACCCTCTCTTGGACCCCTGCCCTGCTCCCACCTCCCCACAGTCACTCTGGCAGTAGTTTCATGCTTTATTTCAGACTTACTGTTTGAATAATGATAAAAATGCCTAGCACTCCTGTAGTGTCTTTCATCTGAGGACTACAAAGCTGTTTTACGAACGTTAGCTCTGTAAGGGTTCATTCACAATGTACTAAAGACGATCACAAAATGAACATACAGTCCTGTAATCACGCAGTTGATTATTTACTCTTTGCAAATCTATGTCATCTACGTCTATATCCATCCCACAGTAAAAACTTTATGACTATCTTTACAAGATACAATGAATATATGCAAGTTTAATGCATAAAAAAATATTTAGAGGAAAACTTACTGCAGTCTTCCCAGGAGTAAGGATACTATCTACTCACTCTCTACTACAGAAAGAAAAATGGAAAATGCTGAGGTATTTGTGCGTCATTATCTAAGACAGGTTTGTGTCTGCTCCAACAGGAAGTTGTGTTCTCTCTACAATCTGAATTAAAATTTCTGTGTCCTTGCTGCAAGGTACCAGGTCCAAATAACCCTGGATTTTGTGACTTGTGAGA
Source organism: Cettia cetti (assembly GCA_013401135.1). Taxonomy (NCBI): domain Eukaryota; kingdom Metazoa; phylum Chordata; class Aves; order Passeriformes; family Sylviidae; genus Cettia; species Cettia cetti. The sequence goes on from VZUI01089299.1 coordinate 15,218, forward strand.
GATTGAGTGCACACCCTTGAAGCAAGGTCCTCTGTATTCTTAGAAAGTTTGGGATTCCTGAGCTGAGCTATGCAACTTGCAGTTTCCATCTAATCTAAACATGTTTTGTTGTGTTTTCTGTTATTTTCATGCAGGGTGAGACCAAATTCTGCCCTTTCTGCTGTTGATAAGCAATGCAGTTCCCATAAAATGCATGTCTGCTTGTTATCTCCCTCCCAAAGCTTCAAATTTTTGTTGGGAAATTCTACAACTGGGCTTTTTCTTATCAATTTTACATCAGCATAATGGGATCTCTCATGGTATGTCAGAATTTTATTTTCTTCTGTTTCTATCTCAATTATAAGGAAGCTGAGAGGAAATGGGAAATAAGCTTTGCAGATATTTTGATTTCAAAATAAAAAAGAAATTTGAGCTAAAAATGAATGCTTATAACTCAACAACATACTTTTTTTACAATTTATCTAATGACTCACTGGATTTTGACCAAGTGACTAAGGTCAGGCTTTTCAAAAGCATCCATGAATTTTGACTCCCTCCATATTCAGTGCTCAAGTGAAAATACAGAAAACCTGCTTTCATTGTCACTGTCCCTGGTTGTTATTATTATATGCTCAACATCCATAAGTAGGCCTTGCATTTTGAGAAGATCCTGTGGTCACATAATCATCTAAGTAAACTCCAGATAAGGTCCATATGGGCCTTGAGATAAGAGTCATGTATTTTGATTTCTAAATGAAAAAAACAGCTCCATGGAGATTTCTGGAATCTTCATGTGATTTGAGACAGGCTGTGTTTTATGCTTGGATTATGCAGCTGTATTTTCTTCTTATAATTTGTAAAATTTTTCTGGAAAAAAAAGTAGGCATAAGGAGAACTATTCTACAATAAACCAGTTTGGAGAGATTGTTGAGATCTTAGATGAGATAGAATCACTATCTTTGAAGACTCATTCGGCCTGGAATGGCAGTTTACAGTGAAGCGAATCCCAGATACACAGAAGAACTTGGCACAGCTCAGGGGAGGTGCTTTTTCAAGAACTAGCTGAAAAGTGTCAGAAGGAAGCAAAATGGAGCCAAGGAAACTCCAAGGCTGCTTGAAACTTCACCAGGTTGCCCCCTGGAGATGATAATTTTCTCGACAGAAGAACATGCATGTGGAATTTTTTTGTTTCTTTAAAATCTACTTTTTAAAAGTTTATTTTTTCAATATAATTTCACTTGTAGGGTGATGGCTTGGTCACATTATGCCTCTGATCAACACCTTAGGTCAGCAGCCACTGGGACTCAGGTTTCATCTGCCCTTACAGAGGCCACTGCAGTTAGAACCCAACCTAGGAAAGAAAGCAGTATAACTGCGTGAGAGGAGGTACAGACTTGGCATCTGTAAGGGGACAAGGTAAACGTGACAAAAATAAAAAAGCAATAGAGCTCCAGTTGCCCTGTAACCAAGAAAATCCAACACCAAGTGTATGTATGACCTTGTTACGATGAAATGTAAAGCTTTTTAAATTGAATGATTAGAGCAGGATTGGTACTTGGAGCTGACACTATGAAACAAGGACATACTAGTGAGATACTGTTTGCTCTTTAATTTGGAGTTCTCTCTGTTGAATTAATTTGGCGTATTTTCTGTTCCACACCCAAGAAATCCCAAAACAAGGCTCAGAAAAGCCCTCCAGAGTTGTCACGAAATCTCTATGGATACAGCCAGGAAAACTATTTCAGGCTTCTCTCCATCAGATTTGAATCAGCCTAACCAACTAGTCAGTGTTACATTACCTGTGGCTGCCACCAGGAAAAAGGGTCATATTCAAAACACAGACAATTTGGGCAGCCATCATCTAAACAGAGAATAAACCGAAATTTCTTCTTTGAAAAGGTACTTTAGTCCTTTTCAAAAGACAAAATAATTTTCAGAGCAAAGATGCCCAAAGTTTCCATTTTAAAACATCTTGTGGCTGTGAGACACTTCACAACACCTGTCTAAGATATTTCCCCACCACTCCTCTCTGAAGGTTTGACTCCAGCCACTTTTGCTCTGTGAACCTATAGAGAACATCCCATGTAGGTGTGGGCCCCTACATAGGGTCATTTGACCTGGTGACATTGACTTTCTGAGAATTATACTGATATTTCATGCAGCTGTTCCTCCAGGGGTGTAATTTCCAGCTTTTCCATGCTTCACAAATATCTGCAACTTCACTGCACCTTTAGGTTCCCTGGCCACGGATACCAAATACCAAGTTGGAAGGCAGCATGCACTGGGCTTTGGTCTCTACACCTGTACAAGCTGCATGACTTTAGCAGGGAGCTTCAAGGGACTCAGCTGCATAGGTAGAACCTGAGTTACTTTTTGGAGGCCCCTAGGACTTGTCCACAAGGGTGGAAGCCTTTCTCCTGTGGGCCTTGCAGAGCATTTGTTAAAAATCACTGAATTGCACTGAATGATGCCAACACAGGAGTTAGGTATAAGGAAGTAAAAGCTAAAATCTGGATATGAGTGCCTAATGACAGAAGCTAAAGGCAATGAAATACATACTGGTGCAGTACTGAAGTACTGCTTCATGCAGGAATGGTGAAATTTCATTTTTTCATTATCCTCAGGAAGGCCCCATTGTCCTTGCTGGAAAGGCATGAGTGATGCAAAATATTGTGAGTGGCTGAGCTGTATGGTAATCAAAACCACCCTTGATGTAGCAGGATATGCATATATAGGAAAAACTATTCTGCTCCAAGGTTATGCTTCCACCCACAGGACAGTCCTCAGGATGCTGGGGAAGATTATTAAAATGACTCTCTGTATTGTCACAATGTTTTGGCCCATCACAAGCTTCTTGGTGTTTTAGAAGTGCTGCTGAGGGGAGGTTGGGTGGTGCCTGCATATAGCAGCTGCAGAGATACATTGCATTACTGCAAATTCCTGAGTGGGCTGGAAGGCCTCCCATGAAAACAGAGGTTCAGTACCAAAATCGCTTCAAGGTACCCACCAGCAGCCTCCTTGCATAAGGAACAGCGTTTGTTTTGCCATGGTCACTGACAGGGGTGTGCACGTCAGCACCCACCTCTCAGACAAAGGATGTTTCTTGTTCTCACATGTGTGTCTGTGCATACTGGCAATGCCCAGTGCAAAATGCAATTAATTTCCTTAGCTACTGCTACCCTGTAAATAATATGATAGCACCAGTATTTTCTAGTATATCTTCCCTGTGGGGAAAACAAACCAGTTTGGACTCGGCATAATGTTGCCTTCAAACATACATGCACAGGATAGGATTTCCATGGCACCTTGCCCTGAATGTATAATTGCATTTGGGTTTGAACAGCTTTGTTTATTTGTGTATTTTGTTAATGTTTTGCACCTCAGGCATGTACTTTACAAATGCAAATTCCTTGGCTTACTGAGGTAATTTATGGCTTTTAAAGTCTAATTTTTGGACCATTTTGCAATAGTAAAAATACCTTGTTTAGGGAGATCCTTTGCCAGGGGGACCTTTGCTGTCTTTTCAAAAAGGTGCCGGGCATTCCCACCTCCCTGAAATCAGCAGGACTCAGCCTGCCAGAGGGAAGTTCACAAAGTCCTCAGCCTGGCATGCAGGAGAAAAATCAACCAACCTCCTCCTTCTAAATCATTATATTGCAAGAATACTCAAGGGCCTAAGGCAGAGAGCAAAGCACACTGCTGTATCTGCCATCCAAACACAGAGAAAGGAGAGGAAGAGGATAATCCTGCACAGAGGAAATGTAAAGGCAGTGTCCAGCTTAGGGAAGGGCTGAGAAGATTCTGGCTGAGAAGATTCAGGATGGAGAAGATTCAGGAAGTAGGTGCTGGCATTGGTTTTCCAAAACCCTGCTATGGGACTAACAGGAAAGGACATACAGACTCCAACTTAGGTGTGGACAAGTGACTTGGGGTTATTGATGCATTATCCTGCAAAGGCTCAGGACTGGTACAATACAGGAGGAGGAATACCTCCAAGCTTTAGATGGGTAAATAAGACAAAGAATGGTCACCAGATTTCTCCAGTGGTATGATAAGAATCCTAAATCAGATCTCTGACTTTCTCTCATGTTTCTTAAGCATGCAGCAGCTTTCCAGCTGATTTTCAATGGCAGTTCTCACTGAGTAGGCAGGTTTCTGTCCTGAAAACCTGTAAAAAGTGTTTTGTACTTGACTGAATTAAGGGCATTAGCCTTAGTGTCATACCGTAACAAAACTCAGCCCAAGCTTGCTGTGTTACAAAATGTTTCTATTTGTAGAACTGCTTCCTGAAGCAAAAGCCTTACATTTTACGTACTTAAGATATAAGGTTTTTTATGTTTTGTTTAATAGTTTATTTAAGAAATGAGAAACGGGAAGAGAAGGGTTGCTTAGTTCTTTTAAGAGCCACTGAGGTTTTAGAGTTATTCCAAGCCTTGGGGTTAATTTTCAAAATGAAGTCTTTGAGAAAACAGCTTTCTAATAAAATTTTAGGATTTGGAAGCCTCTATTCTCTGGAGTTTTTAGGCAACTTGGTTTATTTAGAAATTTTACCACTAATAACCAGAAATGACTGTGCTGAAATTAAAAGGGCCTAGTGATGACAATGGAATGTACTGGTTCCCTTTGCAACTAAGAACCAGGGGTCAGAAGAAGTGTGTTAGTTGCTTAGTTTATCCCTTCTGTTTTGTGATGGGAAAGCTACTTTAAGTCAGCTCTGCTCAGCCCAAAGCCCTGTTTAGACATGAGAGTCATATCTCACTGATCCAGCTACTCCCAACTTGCATCAGCTTTACCTTACACTGGTGCCTTGTGCTTGTGAAGTGAATTGCTGAGGCTCATGCCTTTTTGACAGAGGGCTTAAAGCAGCTCAGCAAGTCAGAGTGAGATGGTGTTAGGGCATATAGGGTCTGATCTGTTAAACTTTTGGCCATGCAGCCCAGCATAATTGTATTCTTTCTGTTCACAAGCTGCTAAATTCCTACAACAAGTTGCTTATATATACTTCTCTTCCTCCCTATCTGACTAATAAGATTTTTCAAGGCTCAAAAGCCACACAGCCTTGAAAGAAATCCTTTCTTAGTTGCTTAACAAAAATATGTCTGGACTTTGTGCAGAGGGTGTGGGTAGCTGTCACATTAACCCCTGAAGCTGTTGTCAGGATTCCTGGTTTACTCTAGAGGAGGGTGGAGGAAAATAACGCTTTACCCTTATAAGAACAGCAGTCATTTGAAGGTGGACTGAAATGTTAAAATTACAGCCAACAATATTTGTTAAGCTTAGGGGCTCTTTCACCTCAAGGGTCTCTCAGCTGATATCATCTTTGTTTTACCTGTAGGAAAATGAAAGGGATGCAATTCTGCAATTCACTGGTGAGCACACAACACCATGGGATGAAATATGATCTCTCAAAGCTGGAACCCAAGTCAGGTCAACTGCCTCCCAGCCATGCCTGAGGCACAGGTCTGCTTTTCCCCAGCTTCATAGCCCACAAAATGGTTATGTTTCATTTTCCTCTGTTTGGGGTCATGTACACAACAGAATAATCTGCGCGATTGTATAGTAAGGCTTGAGTCCTCCCTGGATGCCTGTAGGGAGGCCGTAGAGGCAGTGTGTCTGAGAAGAGATAACAACAGTCTCCACACTTGCTATGTTTCACCAGCCCTCTAAGCATTGGTGAAGTAGGCGAATAAAGCATGAAATATTTAGTGGTAAACTTTTAGGGTTGCACTATTTCTGCAGGAGGCCTATAACACGCTGCCTCCCATACCCAGCAGAATGTTATTTCTAATTGTTAGGAGTTCATTCCAATGTGTGAAAGTCAATGCTGACCTTCATGATATGGTAGTTGAATGCCATTGGAGGAATAAGGAACTGAAATAGTGCTTAATATTGAAGAGATAGATTTTTGTTTAAATGTCAATGGAAAACTGTTCCTTTTTTTTTCTCCTTTTCCTTCTACTTCATTGGAAAGTGCTTAAGAGATAAAGAGATATTCATCCTTAAATATGGATGAAAAACAAGTGAAAACATTTGCAGAATTTAGTCCAGGATCTAGTTGCCCAAATGCCTTCTGAATTTCAGTAAACCTAGAAACATGTTTCCTGAATCTTTAAGTGTAACTCTTGTCATAGTAGTTTGTGGATCTGCAGAATAATAAACTCAGAGATAACACTACACCCTTATCCCAGCTTTGAACAGTAGTAGGAATTGCTGACAGTGTGCACCATTGCCATGTGCTGATCCAGACTTTCTAGCTGTATTTCTAGCTTCACTTACATTCATCCTTCCAAAGGGGATCACTCTAAAGCCACACTGTTGAGATTTACCTTGTGAACTTTGCTTAAAACAGAGAATCAGACTTATACACAGCCTGCTGAGATAACTCTAGTGGTCTGAGAAGGCACAGATACCCAAGAAATTCAGTGTTAAGTCTCAAACTTTGTCTTTAAACCTGTCCTTCAGACCCTATGATTTCTGCTTCTGGTAGGTGACATCTGTAGTGATTTGGATGATCCCTGTTAATGTGTGAGTTGTTTTTAACTCTTTTCACCCAGGCTGACATTTTACATATCCTTGCTGAAGGATATGTGGTGATCTCTACTGTAAAAAACAAAGGCAAAATGCAGGGCAACAATCTTATATGCATCAGGGGCTTTTTTATTTTTTGATTTTCTTTTCTTTGAAGAGTGACGAAGTAGAATGACTAATTTGGCTCTCTAGTACTTGCTAATAGTTAATCTTAAGGACTGGATTTCAAGAGGGGATTTTTGTCAAAAACACTAGAATGAAATTTCTATTGAAAAACTATTTAATCAGAATACTGGCCCATTAGTACATTTCTTTTGTACTAAGATTGTATCTTAGCAGTTTAAGTGAAATAACAGTATAGGCATGGTGCAATAATTTCTCATATAGAAGACTTTGGAAGCAATTTACATTCAAGGTTACTGTACTACTTTAAACTGTGTAGTATCTGCTTTGTGTATTCAAACCAGGAAGTGAGATTTTCTCCCTCTTCTTCTCTCCAGTGTGACATGGGTAGATGTTCAATTGTGGTTGTAACAGATAGGTAATATGTTGATTGACTCTATTATGGGATGAATAGCGTGTGTATGTTAAGAGAAGCTGTATTGATGTATAATTATGTTATTGTGATTTGTTGTTTAGATGTCCTCTGTGCTCCCCATAATCCCCTTTCCCCCTCTCTGTATTGTTGCCACCGGACAGCCTGGGTTGTCTGGGATGCGGAGGGAGGGCATGAACCAGAGACCCTTGCACGGGCAGTTAGGAATGGGGAAATCTTGGTGAGGAGACCTGGAGCGAGGGCACCTCACCTCCAATCAAAAGTCCTTGCAAAAAAGTAGGCTCCACCAACAAAGGGCAAAGAAGAATTGCCTGGCAGGCTTTGGGAGGGGCCTGATGCAACCCCAGGGGCATAAAAGGTGGAGCAGGCATTTTGTAAACAATCTTGTGGCTGCTGTTGCAAACTCCCAGCGCAATGTCCTTTTTCCTTATTCAGTCCTTCGTAGTATTTTGTTAAGGTTTATTAAATCTTTGAAATTTTTAAAAGTGAGGGTTGTTTCTCACATGGTGTATGTGGTCATGAGGGGTGGGTTGATCTGAATAGGCCTGGGCCATTTCTGAATATTGACTGAAAACGTGTCATGGTCTGCCTTTGAGTGTTTTGTGTCAACCTCACTAAGGAGATCACTAATCTGCAGGCTATGCAGCTCAGCACTGAAAAACCCTAGTATTTCCAACCCATCTGCGTATGTCCACCTATGAAGAATGTTCCCCCTGTGCTGTGCTTTCACCTCCCTTCTACAGCCTCTCAGTAACCATCTCAGTAACTGACATCTTTGGTGGCCATCCCACAGCCTAATGTGTCCCAGTATTAGAAAACTCCTCCATGACTCATCTCATGTTTTTTTGCAACACTTGCCTTTCATGATAAGGCACCGTGCCCTCTGCTGTCTCCTCTGGGCTCAGCATTCACATCCTGCAGATAGCTGTTTTCCCTCCTCTTGGGCCTCTGCTCAGAGCGCAGTCAGAATGTGCTATTAGAAACTGGGCTCTCTTTCCGCACTAGTTTTCCTGCCCTTCTCAGAATTAATTGCAGGTATCTTTCAGGTAACAGCATGCCCAGAAATTAAGGCTACATTCCAGTGTCTGAAACGAAGCTCATAGTGATTTAAGCCAAAACATCTTTGGTCAGTTTTGCTACTGTACTACTCTACTGCATGTCCAATTTGCTGCATACTATTACTATTAAGTCTCTGTTGACATTACTGCTTTCCAGGTTTCTCCCTCCCATTGTGTGACTATTTCCCATCTGGGCTTTTCTCTTGTGGGAAGTAGTCACACAAATTCAAGACTTCAGCAGAACTTCCCAGCTGCATTAGGCATTTCACCAATAAATCACGGTTTCCTGTGGCAGAAGAGAAAACTGATTGGAACAGCCTTTCAAATCCCATGCAGTGATACTCACCCTTCCCTATTCCCTTACTCCCAAATCCTGTGTAATATCACAAGCAAAATTTTAAACAGAAAATCAAATCCAGCAGGATTTCGGGGAGTATTCAAAGTTGCAGTGCTAAGAGTTGATGAGGATCCACATACTACCTCTGAAAGATATTGAAAAACTTACTGGAAAAAAAACCTGAGTTTATTTTTGCTGTGTTAGCCAAGGTTATGACTTGGTGTGCAGCCATCAGAACTATTTCCCTGTTTCTTAAGTTTTGCCTAAATTGATAGTGTAATTTAGTGTTGTTTAGATGACGTAGAGATGATGTAGATACCTGGCCACCCGGCAGGGTAAATACAGACAATGTGGAGTGTTCAGGAGGGACAGCCTGACAGGCTCTTCCTGGTGTTGTGCAAGGCCAGGACCCTTCAGAAAACAAAGCAATTCCCATAGGAGCATTGTCAGTGTGACTTCAGCCCTGAGGATGATGAAGAGATAATATTTCATCCGGAGTTGTTCTGTGTCACCAGCAAAGATGTAAAACCGGCTAAGGTGGTTCAGACCCTGGACCACCTGGTCCAGGGCTCTGTTCCCAGTAGTGCCTCTAGGAAGGCAAGGATGAGAACAGGAAAAGAATATGTAATAATTCCTTCTTTCAGCCTAGGGGATTTCCTGGCCCTGGTGAAGCTTTATTGTTTTGTCACCTGGAGGATTTCTGTTTCAAGCACTTGTCCAATGTCTCCTCAAACCTATGTAAACTTTTTACATTCATGTAGTTCTTTGGTAAAAGATCTATAGGCTCTCTAATTGCTGACTATAGAAAACACTTCTCCATGTGGCATTTAACTTCATCTGGTGTTCCTGGTTGATTTATTGGAAAAGGGAGTGAGCATTCATTCACAATCCAGCTGCTCCTCACTACTCTGGATTTTGTAGACCTTTATTGTATCCCCACCAAGTCCAGGCAGAAGAGTCCAAGACTACTCAGGGATTCCTCATGCAAAAGCCATTTCATACCTTTGATCGCTCCTGTTTCCTTTGAGTCCCTCTTCAGGGCTCTCAAGTTGGGTACAGTACTGAAGGGAGGGAATGTGGGAATAGTACAGTGGCACAATGATTCTTCATGTCTTTCTGTTAATTTTCCAGCTTCTCACTGACTTGAGTTGCTTTTGGATTGAGCCAAAAGTCTCTACACGTTGAAAGCATGCAACAGCCTGTGTTGCTGAACAAAAAAGTCTTTACTGTCTAGTCACTGCTAGAATTAAGTTTCTTAGCAATAGATCAGATCTAAGATGAAAGATTACTAACACAATTCAGGGCAGTTCCTGGATTTCTTAGCTCAGGTAAAGCTGTAAATTAAGCAGTGCCAAGCTTTGAGCCTTGGAGCTCAGTTATTGGCACCTTCATTAGTGTGCTCCTGGCTGCTGGTTCATCCTGCACCAACCTGCCCTCTCCCAAACAACTTCCAAGCATGCTGCAAAAATTTGCATGGGCCAGGGATGGTTCCCTAAGCAGTCGGGCTGCAAATCAGGTGCTGTTAGTTCCTTTTACTGTGATTTAGAGGATGAGAGGGACTAATAGTATAAATATGGCCAAACATGCCAGCTGGACTCAGAGACAGGGAAAGGGTCTTGGATATATCCAAAAGCTTCCTTGTGGAATGATGACATTCACAGAAGCAAGGGCAGGATCTAGAACAGGCATGGAAATGGTTTGACCTGATTGTAGGATACTAAGAAATTAATACCAGCATTGATTATGCTTTTTGCATTTAGGGATGACAATGAACTTCTGTCTCCACAACTTTCCACCTGCCCACTTTTCTCAAGCATCCAAAATTTGGAATGATTGAATTATTCTAGATAAGAAGCTTCATAAATTTATTTTGCTGCAGGGCATGAAAGAATCCATGCTGAGGGGAAATGTTGATTTAATTGATTTGGTTGCTAAGCCAGTTTAAGGAAATCCAGCTACAACTTGCATGGAAAGCAATCCTAAGTGTTGGTTGCTTTTGACTATGACGAAAAGCTATCCATTTATTTTACAAAGGTAAACATAGCTTGGGTGTAGAAAGGTGTGGGCCTTCTCCATTTGCCTCAGTGGTGTGTTACCCCAAAACATTTCTACTGCTTTAGGTGTCGCCACTGCCGTACTCACTTTGCTGATCTATCCTAACACATCTCTTTTCTTTTGCTTGCAGGAGCACTGGCAGCATAAAAACAAATTTCCATTTAATTTTTTTTACCATCTTGGGTAACAAATAATACATAAGGCAAATGTAAATGGAAAGTGATATTTCTTGCTTATTGTAGTTAATTTACACTGTACATCAAGAGCATTTACATATAGTTAATGTTGCCAGTGGTTCCCCTGTTGTTTGTGCAAGTCTTTTACACAGCAACAGAGAGAACATTTGAATAGATAAAAGAAATTAGGCACAGGCAGCAGATATTCACATCTAATAAGTAAAACTTCAAGTGCTTACAGAAACCAGTGTAAGTAGAGGAGGATTGCACCGGGTATTTTAAGTTGCTTTTATGAAAACTGGTGAAATAATTACCATACTTATTTATTGATACTGGTTTAGTGAGGAGAGGCCAGCATCCCCAGTGAGTGATTTGCATTAGTCATCAGTTACTTATTTTGTGGCTATGAGGTACAAAGAGGCTAAAAGAATGTCAGAGAATTAAAATCAAAATTCAGCAGTTGGGAAATGCAAAATTAAGGTCACTCTTATGAATAAAAATCAGGGCCAGGAGACATTTCTCCCTTTTTAAGCCTTTATTAAAGATCAGCTCTGGATGGGGGCCCCGGGGGCTGAACACAGTGCCGCTGCTTCCAGTGGATGCAGAGGAGGAGGAATGCAGGGCTGGGAGTTTTTCCTCGCAAGGGTTCACGCGAAATCTGCTGTCATCTCCCAGCTGGGGAGGAGGGAGGGTCTGGCCAGTTCAGGTCTATTAAAGTTATGGTGAGGGACCAAAGAGTCTCTGTTGGCGTCCTGGCGTTCCTCTCTGCTCTGCCGGCTTGGGGGTGTCACTTGTAGTCCAGGGTGCTACATTGGCTCATTTTTTAGGGTTTTATTTCTTTTTCCACGGAGTTTTCCCAAATTTGCATGAACGCCTGGTGAATCTTGGGAGCAGCAGCTGTGTCCCCAACGACGCAAGGGGGAAGGTGTTGCAATGGGACTGAGGTAGGAAATTAACAATTGAATGACCTGAGCTAACAGGGCTAGGTGAGCAACTGGGAGTGATTAACAATTGTAAAGGCTTTTGTTAACAACACACAAACCTGATGCTAGAGGAAAAAAAAAACTTTTTGGTGAGTTTTATTCCTTACAGTCACTGATTGGAAATGTAATTAAAATGGAACAACCTGGAAGTTATGGAGGCAATGTGCACAATAAGAAATAGATGTTTCATCCCCTTGTAAAGTGGTTGTTGCAATTCTACAGCTTGAAAATGTTAGTCATATAGTACACAAACTCTCAGTCTGAGTCTTAAAAACTAGTTCTTTTATGTTACTATTTCAATGATTAAATGAGGAGCCTATTGAAAAAGAGGAGCCTCCTCTCTCCTTATGCTTTCTCTACTTGAAACAACTGCTACACAATTTTCTGTTACCTTTAGACTCTAGACTCTTGCCAAAATTCCACAAGCTCTCCCAGCAAACTGGAGGTTATATATGTATTTCCCAGACACATAGTTGGCTGCACAGATGGACAATTTCTGGGGACCCTCTTAGAGATTACAGAGCACCTTGGCTGACTACGACTGATCACACTGTGATTTTTCTGATCCATCCTTGTCTTAGGGATTTTGTCTTCTGTGCGCTGCCTGCTGTCCTGAGCAACACCTGTTTCCTGCTGATGTCTACCAAGTTGTCACAGATAGATGAACCTCAGCAATCCTTAGTTCTCCTTTCCTTGTGCTTGTACTGTGTTCTCAATCCTCCTGGTAGCATATGTGTGTAGGCCTCCTCTGAGGCCTTCCAGGACCAGAATGAAAAGGCACAAAAAATTTGTGAAACAAGTTGATTTCTGGGGAAAAAACCTCCATATAGTGGTTTCATTTAGTGATGTGTGAAGTACTATATCCCACACCGGTGTATGCAAAGGCTTTTGTCTACAGCAAGATAGATTTGGAGCCTGCAAGGGTGTCAGCACCTTATGTAAGTCTATATGGCAGAAGTGGGAATGGAAAATGCACTAAGAACAACAAACACAAACACATCTTCTTGCATGTAAAGGAAAAAGAAGATAGGAGAAAGATAGGGGAAGAGCTGTCTTTACTATTTAATCTGGAGAAAAAGGAGGGATTACAGGGTGGAGAAACTTGCTTGGAGGGATACTTGTCAACCTTGTGAAGACAAAAGCAGAATCATCTTCTGCCAAAGCTTTGTCTCATTTTGGCTTTCAGTTCAGTTGCTGGGAAAGTCAATGCAGTAAGGCATAGGGAAGAAGTGAAGGGGAGCTACTCTCCTATCCCTCACTGGAGAGCCAGGTCCAGCCCAGGGGGACCAGCGGTGGCTGGCAGTGTGAAGCAGGCAGGTGAGGACACATCCCCCCCCGTCACAAGCTGTTGCGGGCTGCAATGACCTGCTCTGCCCATATTGCCATAGCAGCATCTTGAGGATGTCTGGTACTTTCCCACCCATCTCTCAGATGATTTCCAGCGACAGGGTACTCTGACATGCTGCACTCAGCAAAGTGCCTGAGCAGCTGAATAGTAGTTTAGTTTTGATTGTCATAAGAGTAAAGGTCTTTTTCCTTTCAATTTTTTTTTTCTGTGGAGCTCTGTGTAAGCCAAATGTGCTCAGAAAACTAAAATTATCTTCATTTGCAAGGAGTTTTTTTGCTATAAGATGCATCATATCCAGTCTTCTGCCTTTAGAAATTATATGTTAAGCCCTAAAAATTCAGTAGTGTAGTTAACTTTTTCTAAGGTAATAACTTTTAAAGTACTTTTTTCTATCTTTTTTTATCCCCCAGGCCTTAAGTTTGTGTTTTCAGACTTGTCTCTGCAGGCACAAAACCTACTTTTTCTTTTAATGAAAGCTGAGATTTTTCACAATTCTGGAACCTGGAGCTCTAAGAAAAACAAACAATAATTACTGCTGTGAGACCTGGCAGTACGGAAAAGATAAAGTCTTCAAAATGCCTTCTTGCCTCTTCTAGCAAAACCTTTTGCTTACTGGATAAAAGCAGACACTCTTCACCTAGATGATCATTTAAGTTACAGCAAGGCAGCTGGAAGGGACAGCTGAGATGTAGACAGTGGCATTGTTTCTGTGTTGGTGGCTGTTCTGCTTCCCTATGACCATACACAACCCCAAAGGCACTTACTGATACCTGTGCCTGGGCAAGGACAAAGGAAGATGAGAGCTTTGAGAAGTTTTAGAAAAGAGAAATTCTGCTCTGTAAGAATTCACCCTGATACTTTCTGAGATCTGATCCATATTTTCATCTGCTTGAAACATACTGAGCAGATACCTTGGAAAGTTTTAGAAAAGTGTACATATCTTTCTTCAGTGGTTACCTTTTTTGATTTTTGTACTGCAGATGTACTTACAAACTACAGTCCAGGTCCAAACCATCTTTGGGCTAAATAGTGGGCAGGCAAACAACAAGGTGCATGCTCTGAGTACGTCTGGGGGAAAAAAGGTAGTTAACCAGTAAAGACAAAGCATCAATATCCTTATTGTTCTAGAAACCCTTGTACTCTTATGAAGATCACAGAATTTGTTATCCAATTATGAATGTATGACCTCCTCCAGTTGGCTGTTATATATGAAGAAGTCAGGAGGAAAAAAATGATCCTGTTTTAAAATCTAGGCTTGTTCTAATATAACCTTCACTCAGCCTTGAATACTTAAAGAATTTGTTTGCAAAGTTAGTTCTAAGCTTTCACTCATGTTCAGTGAAACAGTTCAACAAAGGCTTGTCTTTACAGAAACGTGATTACTGATAAAAACCTATAGTCTGCACTACAGCTGTTATTTATGGCTGACACAATTAGACGCTTTTGTCTTAAAAAATAAACAGGGCAATAAATTTGTAAGAACCTCAGTGTAGCCTCTGCAAATTTTCTAGGGTTATATTCCACCCCACAGAAAGAGTCTTTCACTGTGTGTTTATGCAGAGCTTATGTCTGAGAAATTAATTGAATCACAGATGGTGACTGCAATTCTCAGTCAGTATCCTTTTTAACTCCTATAGTGGCTCTAATGTTTCTGTCAGTGTAAGATGTCTTTCTTTTAGTTTAAGAGGAAGCAAGTAAAGGTTGTGAACATTAAAAATATTCATATATACACAAACACATATTTGTGTGCATGCACCTATATATTAAATATATATTTTAAAATATATTGATGTATAATATATAATGGGTAATAATATATCTTCAAAGTTTTTCAGAGTTTTTCTTTCAAAGCTTGACTAAATTGACAGTCTTGGCTGGCTTTTCTGGAGTCCTCCCAAGCCCAGCACATGTGTGGAAAGTACCATGATTGCCAGTCCAAAAATATAGGTTAACCTCATCTTCCTGCATGTGCTCCTGTGTGCAGACACCCTCCCCAGCCCCTGTGCCACCCTCCCTTCTGCAGCTGCAGCCCCTGTAGGGCGGGTGGTGTCCCCGCTCCCGTGTCAAGCCCTTGGCGCACATTTTTCTGTAGACACTGAGTTCCAAACCTTTTTTTAGAAAGACACAGCCTGTAATTCTTCAGCTGTAAATACACAATAGATGGATACCAGGCACCTGTTGCCTAACTCTTTGCCAAGCTTTTCAATTTTAAATTGCACTATTTTCAGGGGAATCTTTGTAACTTATTAGCTGGAGAATGTGTGGGAAAGTACTGGCCATGTATGGGAATGGCAGAAAACAGTTTTTTGAGGTATCAGAGAAAAACAATAGCCACTCACTTACAGCATAAATATGAGGCAACATCTGGCCTTAATTACTGTTGAGGAACATATGTATATCATGCATGGAAATGATATCTATCAGAGGAAATTCCTCTCAGTTTTATACAAGCGTAATTCAGCAGAACCCAAGTGATTTTCTCCAGAGTCACCTTGCTGTAACTGAAAGTGGAGCTTGGTCCACCGAGTCACTACACTATGATCCTGTGTAACGAAGGACATGTAATGAAAATATGTGGCATACACTGAAATTGTTCTTTGCTGAGCTTATACTGCAGCAGAAAAATGCACATGAGACAGGAACAAGCACATCAGGGGCCTGCTTCAATAATAATTAACTGTCTCAAATGATCACTTTAACTCTTAGGAAGAGATATTAATATTTATTATTTGCATTTTAGTTGTGATTGTAGGTCTCAACTGAGAAAGATAACTATGAGATGTAAATCCCTGTGTTCCTGCAATATCCATCCGAGGATCCCCACAGTAATGACTGACATTTTAAAAGCTCTGTGGATGGTCACTATTCCAAAAAAAAGTCATTCAAGATGGCAGTCAGAGGGGGCTGAAGCTTGCAGGCTTTTCAAAGAAATCCTGCAGAAATTCTTGGTAACAGACCTTGTACTTCCTGAATGACAATCCTCTTAAATTCATATATATATTGCCTTCTTTTGTTTAATTGTTCTGCTTTTATACACTGCCAAAATCAAGGCCATGACCTTGTATCCTGTAGGGAAGAAAGAGATTAAGACATATGCTATACATTTCACATACAATAACACAAATATTTGTGTAATTTTTTTAATTAACTAATTTGACAAACTCAATCTGCAGTTGAACCTCTATAATATTCCTCATAGATGCATGGATTTTTCAACTGCTGCATTGCTGCAATCTGTACACACCAAAAGCTTGTAAGACTGATTCTTCCACCACTGTGGCTTACTATCATACACAAGATACTACCATTTATCCTTTCCCTGTTGTTTTTTCCTTGTGATTTTGTCTATTGCAGAACTTAACTGCTGTTAAAATCCCTCTGTTATGCGTCAAAAGTGTATTTCTAACTATATGCCCAAATCAGCTTATTTTCAGCTTTCTAAAAACAATCTGTATAATCACTCAATGGTCTGCATACTTCTCAGTCGTGTTAAATTGTCCTCTAGGTCACCTGCAGGCAATGTCAGCTTTTGATTAGCCACTGTGGAACCCCAAACAGATTCTGCTTTTGCTGATCCCTGGGTAAGTTTGAATTTTGCACTTTGTGTATTATTCTTAAATCCTCTTTCTAAATGTAAAATATTTCTGAAAACAGAGTGTCTTGCTGTACTGCCTTAGCTACAAACCGCTTGCAGACACCCTGTATGATCCTCATCAGTACAAGTAAAGCAAGTCAAGCAGATGCTTGAGGGTGAGCTCCCTCTGCTTCACAAAGATACAACACAACTTCTCCACTGTTCTTCAGATTAGATAGAGTAATATTTTTCTTTCAAATTGGTAGGATGAAGCTGGGCAGGAGAAGGTTGAGAGACTACTCTTGCTTTAACACTGTAGCTAGTATGGCATAGTGGAATGCTTTCAGTACTTCATTTCTCAGTGCTCTTCATCTCATAGAGCAGTCTCAGTACATCCTGCCTCTCTGCTAACTAGCAGCTAAGCACATTTTTGGCTCCTCTTCCAATAAGCAATACTGAAAGCATGTTACCTGATTTCTGTGTCTTTGCCTAAGGAGACTTGAGAAACTGGCATGCATGATCTTTACCATGCTTTCTACCAAACATGAAGGTTTTTTAATCTGACCAGGCATTCATCCCCCATTCTTCATCATGATGCTAGAAGTTGTTATTTTTGTGCTTCTAATTAAATTCATGCGTCTTAAAGAAGCCAAGTATACGAGTTATATCCAAATAGACCTTCAAGTGAAGAAAGCCTTGTGCATGACTTCTTTCCAGCAAAGAACTCCACAGCAGAAGTAGTGGAAGGGTTCTCATGCATTTTTGAAGGAGACCTGTGAATCTGCTTTGAGCTTTTTTCTGTTTGCTCCTGAGCAGACATTCCTCTCCCTTCTGCTGCTTTGTTTGGTAGAAACAAGGCAGAATTGGATGTCCTAGTAAGCATAAGTTTCTATTGAATTTTATATGGATTATTTTCCTCCTGTAGGGATGGCTCACTGTGTGCTGCATCTCACTACAAATCAACCTTTTTCTGCAGTGATGTCTGAGACCTACATCTTACTGGAAAGGAGGGACTGTAAAAAGCAAAATATTGTAAATTGTGTGGACCTCTATCAGGTAAGCTGAGTTTAGGACACAAGACTGCTTTGTCCCTGAGGACATTTTTGTCTATCATAAGATTGTTTGGGAAAACAGGATTAGTACTCCAGAAGTCCCTTCAGAAAAACCATGTTTTGCTTACAGGGTCTGCCACAAATACTTTAAGATTAAATACACTTTGAAAATTGCAGATAGCTGGAATCTTCTGAGGTTTACAAATTAAGTTAATGCCTTCAACCTTGTTTCTTTCCTGTGGCCACACATAATAGGGAAGGTTAACTGTGGAGGATATTATGATAAAATAAAAACAGGAATTCCCCTTCTTAGGCACCATGGTTGAGCAACTGCTGCTCTGAAGATCTCAAAAATTGTCACTTGTTCCTCAGACTGAAATATTTGTCAGTCAAAGGGGTTTATGGTGGCTTTGCCAGTTTTTACAACCAAGCCGAATTATAACTTGTGATGTTAGGAAAATGATCTATACCATGTCCTTCATATTCTGTTGATTTAAAAGAAAATTCATACAGCTGTGTATTTAAGGTATAAAACATTACCTGGTAACTGATTTCTATGACTGTGAAAGAACTCTGAATGTGTTTACTGCACTTAGCATATGTTTAATGTCTTAACTCTGTTTTCACTTATGGCCCATTTCAATTCTTAACCTGTGATTTTCCCCTAAATATGGTCTGCCCTATGGAAAAAATGGGACCTTTACTCTGGAAACTGCGAGTGTTTTGTTCCAGAAATGAAGAGTCCCTTGTTTCCTGTCCCATAGAATACCTGGTGTATAGCTGTCTGGAGTCTTTGCCTTCTATGGCAGGAATTGAAGGGAAGATCTAGTAATTTATTTTCATGAATATCTTTGGTTTTCATATGGGTTTTTTTGGTTGTTTTTATAATATTGCAACTATTGAGCCTCTTATTCTTTCTGAGCAAATGCAAAACTGACTATGAAAACAGAATGTAAGTTATCCTTGGTCGTCAGTTGAAATATCTACTGCTCAAAATCCAGGTTTCCTTTGGTTAATCATTGTCACATTTTACGATAAGGCACCCTAATGTCCATATTATTTTCCTTTCTAATTGCATCTCCATAGCTCAGTAATTTACAGTTGTGTATTTTGGAAGTCCTGTTTTTAGTTTATTCAGCAAAGTGCTAAAGTAAAACAATGGCTAGTCTTTCTGACAGAAAAGTAGTACAAAAACTTTGCTCTCTTTCTTCTGGCAGTTGTGGGTCGGTACTGAAAAGATGGTTTAATACAGCACTGGGGAAAAGGGGTTAACCTGTATTTATAGGTTGTTGTTGATTTTTTTATGTCAATATCTTGCAAATTAAAAATCATGGCAGTAAAAGTGACATATGAACAGTCAAGTGAACAGACAAGCAATGCTTTCATTCAGGGAGGTTTAAACAGGCTAAAAATTGGACTGGGACATGGACGTTTTGTTGTGATAATGTCGGTTTGGCTCTGCTGCAATTTCATTAAAGTGTTTCTAATCACATTGTTTCATGTTTTTCATTAATCTGAGGAACAATAATCAAGTTCAATGTTTCAGCTATGTTAGGAAAACATGAGCTGCCTATCTAAGCCCATTGAAAATATCCTTACATGCACTATGGAAAAACACATCTTCATAAAAAAGTGCACATCTCTCTGATGCTTAATCATGTTCCTCAGAAATAAAATGACCATGCGATATATGATTCTTAAGTGATATATATATAGAAACAAACTGTTCCATAAGCAATGTAGGTAATGAAGCCTGGTTTCCTTAAAGTTTGTGTTCTTTGTTCTCAAATCCTCAAATTCAGTTCCCTCTGAGTTTACAGCAACAATGACTCACCCATTGTGGATAATATTAGAACCAAGTCAGGGCTTAAAGAAGGGCACATTCCTACAGTATGGCACGGCAATGTTTGTTAAATCTCTGCAGGGAATTTCTACTAAATGTAGCAATTTAGGATACTACTTGCAGAACTGGTTAGTATTGTTCAAAACCAGAAGACTCCAAGCTCCAACCATAAACTTAGACACAAGTTATGCCAAGTGTACAAAGCAGTTTCTCCAAACCTAGGCTACTCCTTGCATCCTGCTGAAGGTGAACTCATGCTCTTAATGACACCTCTGAAAGAGCTCCCAGTGCTTCAGCACTCACCCAGGAGATCTACAATTTTGCACAAGAAGGATGGGAGCTACATAAAGTGAAAAAATGGAAAAAGATAAGCCCATTTAGGAGTGCTCTGTCATTTGCCCATTTTGTACTTCAACCATAAATTAGAGACTGTTTTGGGTGACATACTCCTCACTCTTCATTCCTTCCAGTACCACCATATGCCTTCACAGAAAATTGATTAAGACTCCTTGGCCCAGCAGGTGAGACAAGCAAGTACTTGGATTTTCTGCACAACTTTCTGGTGCTGTGGCCCTGGGCTGAGAACCAGGAGAACTCGGTTCTGGAGTGCGGCCCTTGGACTATGTCTGTGTGTTGTGAAAAGACTACTCCCTGTAAGACAATGGCATTTAGAGGAGGAAGAGAGGAGGGAGTTATGAGGCTTCACCTCACTGGGCAGGGGAGCCAATTTGATGTGGAACTGTAGGAACTGGCAGAAAATGGGGAAAAAGGAAAAGATGTTGGGAAGACAAGATTGATCACCATGTACTTTCCACAATCTGTGTCATCCATGTTATGAATAAACAGGGCAGGAGATTATATTAGCTCCTTAAATGCCTTTATTAAAGAGGGGTAAACTCGAGGGATTGCCTACACCGCTGCTGATCTGCTGCTCACTCAAGCACCGCCGAGGAGGAGACCCGAGTTGATTCTGCTGCTCATGCTGCAGAGCCGGGAGTTCACCCTCGCGAAACTTCCCAAGAACACCAGAAGACTGGTAGAGTCCAGGGATGTCCTCTCTTTCTAATGCTCTCTAAGTCATGGCAAGCAGACAAGCAAACGGAAGACTGTCTGTAGATGCCTTCGGATTCTGTTTATTCAGTACTGTTCTTCATGGGTCTGGATTTTGTGTCGGCTCCTTCCTGCTTGGGGTTTCTGGAGTTAGTTGTACTGCCTCATGGGAGTCTGTGATTTGCATAATGGGCGGCGGTTGAGGCTTTGATGGCCATGTAGGGAGTCGTCAGGAAGCAGGAAGAGGAGCAGAGGAAAAGTGGCTGGGGAGCAGCAGAGACTTAACCTGACGGAAGGTAAGGGCATACAAAAACTGAGACTTGGGTTACAAACTGGGTACAAACTATTCAAGATAACAACATGCACAACCATCAACAGGACATCAATGTTTGATTAGGAATCTTTATCACTCTTAAAGCAACTCTTCATGAGACCTTCAACATACAACTAGGAGCTGTGGAGTTCCACCCACATCAATCCACATGAATGCTGATACACCTGGGAGGAGTGATGAGCCCAGATCTCTTCTTAGCCACTGCTGCTCAGGTGAATCCTGCAAGGAAGATGCAAAGGGAAATGCACATCCCAGAGCTCAGACAGGCTCAGACATGAGTTGTGTACCCACCTGTTCTTCCCTAGTGAGACAGGGACCCCGGAGGCTGTGCAAAAATGCAATTTCAAGTAACAAGTTTGAAATTAAAACTCAGGACTTAGGGACTTGTAGAGTACAGGCAGCAGGGTTATACAGCAGCTAAGCATACCTGCAAATGCTACTTATCATCCTAGTACTTAATAAAATCACTTCTATCTTGGCACTCGTCTTTCTTCTCTGGCCTTGGAAAGAGAGAGAACAGCTTTCTTATCAAAATCACATTCAGGCTTGATGTTGGTCTTTGTTGATAATGGTATGCGTGTAGGTCAAACTTACCTGTCTGCTGCAACTGACATAGTGAAGGACCAAGAGATGTTGGAAATGTTATCTGGTGGGACGCAGGAGGAGAGAATGACACACTATTTAGGCATAAGTTAGAGATGAGTATCCCTATAGTTTCTCCTCTTTCTTCCTCCACTTATTCTTCCTTGTTGGGAGTCAGTGTCCCTCTAGGGAGAAGGAAACACTGATAGATATCTGAGGTCCCATCCCACATTACGTGTTCTCATGTTGGCCTCCCAGTATTACTAATAATTAATCTGGCCTCAACACCCTATTTATTTCCAGCTCACACTCGTGTACCCATTAGTTTTCTGTTGATGACTCTGTGTGTTCCCAGAGCACCTAGCAAATGGTCTGTGCTTTGTGCACTGAGTCATTAGTAACATCAGTACTCAAAAGAAATTAGAGCATTAATCAGATATTTTAAAAGCTGCCCATCTCCATCTCTGAATTTCCTTGGTTGTCTTTTCCTTTATGTTCCTGTTTTTTAGATTGCTGTCTTTGCTTCATAGAAACTACATTTACTGTCAAAAATATCAGTGATATGAAGCTATAAGTGGGCAATAATCTGTAGTCTCTATTGATACACATTGCAAAAAAATCAATAGCACATTTAGCAGTTTACAAAAACCTCACTGCCAGATGGTTTCTTCTCACGTTGCTGATCTCTTTGTGGTCTTTGGTCTTATGTATATCCCATAAAGCTTGTCTGTACATTATTACATCTCTCTTTTTTAACTGCTGTTACTGTAAAAATGAACTAATCAGAAGTCTCTGAATGCCAATCTAATAAAAGTGCATAAAGATGGATCATGGGAATGACCTGAATGCATAGGGGATTTATTGCATGAGTATGAGAAAACATATTGGACTGTTTTTGACTAATATTTTTGTTTGATTTATGGATTCTGTCATCTTTTATAATCCTCAAATTAATAGAAAACACAAGGCTTTTAGCTCTACTAAAACAAAACCACTTTCCATTGGTAAACTTTATCTACATTAGCTTTTCAGGCATTTTGAAAATCCAAAGTTCCTGTAACTTTTGAGCTGGGTTATGATTTGCTAAAATAATGAGGGACTCTCTGAAAGTGCAGGTTATTTGGTTTCATTTGCTCTAGTATGTGGGTCTGGTTTTGTTTGCTTTGGGTGGGTTAGTTGGTTTTAAAATTCAGGACTTGAAGCAAAACAAATTCTCTCTGCAAAATGTAAAAATTTGTGTTTTTTACAATAAAAAAAAATCAAAGAAAAAGTTTTTTGACATGTGTTTTGATTAAGTAATAGTAGTATCTCATAAATCTATGAAATGGGTTACAAAAGAATAGCTTAATCATTTCCAGTTGGAAATAATTTTGAAAACAGAGAGATAAGAAATGTTGTCTATGCAAGGAAAACACCTATAATGAATAAAGAAGGAGATGAAGAAAGGGGAGGGGAAATAAAATTCATAATCTAAGGAAAACCTAGTATTTAATGCCTAAATATATGTGTGCATATAAAAGCATACCTTATAAAATGCTTAGTTTTCAGACCTATATAAAAATTGTTGACATTTTTTGCCTGAAGGAATGTGCAAGAGATGTGAGACCATGTACTCCAACTGGCTCCTCTCTGTCTGGGAGGAGCGATGATTGTGTGAAATGGGGTTGCTGCTCAGAGCTGAGATGGGCTCTGCTATTGCACCATCAGTGAACTCTTTGGAAGACAACTGTGGTCTGATGGAAGCTCAAGGGACTGCTGGTCAGATCTATCCTGTCTTCCATTCTTTCTCATGGTTTTCTCCAATCAGGATCTTTTTTATTTTGCTTTCTGCTGCCTGACACACTTCCTGGAATAAGAGATCTCTCAGAATGCAATGCTCAGATGTCAATATTCTTACTGTGCACAGATAAACACATGATGAAATACAAAGCCAAATGCACATTGCTAACTGCAACTTCCCACACTTGGCCAATGCTTGACATGTGTCAAAGGTTTTGTAGGCTTCCAAAGAAGCTAAAATAAAGAATTGGATAGTTTTCAGGTGATTTAAAAAGTTTGTGGAGAAGATGAAAATCTATCATATTTTCATGTGGGAATAAAAAAAATTAATAAGAGATGCTTTCATGTCAGCATTTATTCATTGTTAGTAATACATTTATCCTATGAAGAGACCACTCTACCATTAACTAGTGTTTGTGCTCTTCCACATTCATCTGATGTCAAAGCTACTACAACAACCAATGGAGATTAGACATTGTTCTCCTGCTATTATCCAGTAATTTCCTAATTCCTCCGATATAACAAAATTTACACAACCACACAATAAGCTGGTCCTGAAACTCATAGCAATGTGTTGAGCTACAAAACATTATTTTTGGAAGGAAAGTTTTGTAGGAACTATGGTTGCATATTGAATCAGGAACAACTGCTGCATACCATGAAGCTTCTTCAGAAAAGGCTTACTTCACATTAAAAATGAATTTTCATTCAGCCTGTTTTTATCACTATATTGTGTGCTGTTGAGGCACATCAGTAAGGGAAGAATTTTGATTGTACAAATATTTATAGATACTTCGGAGTCAAGTGTAGTAATGAAATTACTTTTGGGCAGACACTTTTTATGATTTTCCATCAGCCAACAGATGCACCGTCCTATGAGTTAAGGGCCAAACACACTATCTAAGATGTGGTGGTGAAATCATTGATTGTCTATTGACTGCCACTGGTCCTTATATCTGCATTGAAAATGAGTTATAGTTTTTTGGGAGAATTTTTCAGTAGTTACTACGTTTGCCATCTTTATTTACGGAAGTATATTTATGTTGAATGTAGTTACTTTCTTTTGGGAAAAAATAGCTTTAATATGATCACTGATATTTAGCAGATATCAGATATCACTAATGATATCTGCTAAATATTAAATGGTAGGTAAAAAACATGAACAAACAAAAACCAAACAAGAAATTGAATAATTTTGCATTAGGAACAGAGGAAAAAAAATTTGGAAAATATTAGTAGGCCATTAGGCAATTAAGTATGTGGTTATGTGTTCACTTAGCATTTGGGATACTGTGCCCATATGTAGTGACTACAGACAAATTAGAACTCAGTGAGAGTAGGAAAAACTCAGAGAAGTATATTAACATTAAGAAGAATATTAACAGCATGTGGAAGAAGAAGCAGCTCTTATGTGGGGAGGGAATACAAAATCTGGTTGTTGTGTGAGGTATTCCCTGTTATCTGAAAAGAAATAACATACACAAATTTGTGCCTGACACTCAGTCACTTATTTCAGTTAAGACTATAGCCCAAGAAATATAAAATAAATATGTCAGTCCTTAGTGCATTATTATCCTCTGAATGTTTTTCTGCATTGCAAAGTTCAAGATAGTATTTGTACATGGGTTTTGGCTCTTCTCTGCCCTGGAATAGGATGGAAAATGATGACAGAGTAGGGCACTTTGTCTCAGAGAGTTTTCTTTTTTTTTTTTTTTTCTTTTTTGAGAAACAGAGGAGTCTCTGACTCAGAACATGTAATACAGAAAAGATCACAGACTAAACTTCTGCTATGGCCCCCAGGAAGTCCTGCTGCAGGCTTTTGTTGTTCTGTCCTGGTAGCTGTCTACACTCACTCTGCATGGGTAAAAATGCTAAAATAATGTGTAGAAACTGGAAGATCTAACTTCAGAAGTTCTTTCCAATTTTAATGTTTTACCTACTCCAGGAATAGTTCCTTCAGTTAATGTTAGAAATAAGTCTACAAAAGAATATCCTAAGAATACATTTTGTAGTAAAGAACAAAACAGATCAAAACCACATTGTATAGATAGGACATTACAAAACACTGTGAAAATAAAATATAAAATTACTTTCAGGTCTGATTCTTTCTGGAATCATTTTTGGCAGTGTATCTTCTATTGTTGGTGGTGCCTTTCATTTGGGATACTCTGTGCCAGAGGCTGTACTTGCATATAGTGAAATGAATGTTCCTACTGCAGAGCTTCTCCAGCCTCAGCAGTGATCAAAAAGAGTAATTAAGATAGTTAATTTCCATTTCCTATCCCAGGGTAGATAGAGTAATGAAACAGGCTGGGGATGACAAATGATTCTAAGCTTTTCTTTAAAATAAGGTTCATCAAGCCTTAGTTTGAAAGAATATGGTTGGAACTTGTAAGAGCCAATGATAGATGTGCAAAAATGGGCAATACTTCAGTATTGCAATGCTGTGTGCCTTGCTAATGTATTCCATCCTTTGCATATAGCTAAAAGGTGGTGCACAAAGCTGTTCTTCACATACCCACTGACACAGTTACTAGAGACTTGGACATCCCACTGATCATGGTCATGGAGAAGACCCAGAAAAAGTGAACCTCTGTGGTCACTTTACAAGCATCAGGTGAAATTCAGTAGTTTTTTGTTTGCTTAACTGTAATTTTCAAATCAGCTTCTGACCACAGCTTAATTCCTCCTTCACTTCCACTATTTTATCCTAATTTGCCTTTCTTTAGCACCCCATTTAGGCCAAGAAGGATTTGTAGTGATTAATTTGAAGAAGATGCAGGAATGCATTGGTTGGAGGGAGAGCAATATGTGCCACTCTCTGGGTTCCAACCTGACCGAGACTTGACCCTTTTGTGCTTTGCTGTGTTTTTGTTTTTGATTTCAGTAAGTTTTGATGATGATGCTGTTCAGGAAACAGAGCAAAAGCCCGTTGTTTTCTTAGATTATCTCCTCAGATGCACTCCTGAGGTATATTGCTTGGTCTGACTGCAGATCAACCACAAATGCTAAAGCAAATAATACTGTGGGAGCCTGAAAGTGCAGATGCCATTCAGAATAGTCACAGACACTTTGATGTGGGCACTCACTATATTTCCTGTGTTTCTTCACTCTAAACATAGTTTTGGCTTTAACTGTTTTCACCCAGTCTCTCAGGCCAGATCTCCATGCCATGAAATGACAGTGTATAAATGCTGTGCACCTGATGATTTGGTATGTACTGTTCCATAACTTAGGCCACTAGTACCTAAAACAAAGGCATGGATTTGGAAGGATCAAACTCAAATGCATACAATGGTCACTAAGTTTGAAACTCTGGGATTAATTTCATTGGCTATAGAGACTGGTACTAGCCACTAATCCACACTTCCAAACTCAGAAAATTAGGTACTTGATTCTGGAGTTTAAATCTGGCATACGTATAATTTGAGCCAATCCAAGAGACTTGTTATGGCAGAGTAGTTGGCGATAAAGGAGTGGGAAATGCTTTGTTTTAAGAATATTATATCTTTGTAGGGGAGGAATTGAAAATATTTGTCTTGTGCCATGCTGTACCATTTTCTTCATCTGTCTACTGAGTTGGTTAAAAACATGCTGTAAATCTATCTGCAGCAAAGAAGATGATGTCTAAAAGGTTATGAATTTTGCATGTGCACCAATTCTTGACATGTTCTTACCAGCACTACAGTAGTCATTAATATTTCCCATACTTTAAGTATTATAATCTCTTTTTCTCTCTCTGAAGCAACAACTTCCTCTCTTATTTCATGTGCCATGAATATTTTTCATCCACACATATTTTTGTTCTTTTTGTTCCAGCTGCACCAGCCAGATGCATTGGGATGGTCTTTAAAAATGCTGTGCAAGACATAAGATAACTGAAGAGTCCATATCACAATAAAACATTCAAAAGACCCACAGAGCCTTCTTTTTATTTTCATTAATTTCTTACCACCTATGTGAAAGAAAGAGCAAAGCTTTTGTGGAAAATGGAGGAGTACTGTTCAGGGGTTTCTTCCTTAAGGGTCATCATGCATAGCTGATGTGGCTAGTCCTCCTTGTCCACCTTTTTCCCTTAAATCTCTTTTGAGCCTGGTGTCCTGACTGCACTAATGCCTCCAGTAGTGCCAGTGCCGATGCGCCCATCTGCAGAACTACCAGAACTCTCTTTGGAAGCTCCTGTCTCCAACTATAGAGTCAGGAAGATCAAGGTTGTTGTGGGCAAATAGTAAGATTCATGGAAGTCTAAACCTGAAGGAATTGAAAGGACTATCAGAAAAGTGTAAAAATGGCCCAGCAGAGTCATGCTGGCTCAAGCCCAAAAGTGTGGCAAACCTCCTTTACTACTCTGAAATCCCCTAGGAACTACCCAGAGCAAAATGTGGAAGACTTAAGGTTGGTCTGCCAAAAACTTTCACAGCATTTTTGAGTAAAGTATGACTGAAAGATGGTTTGGTCAGAATGTAGTATGAAGTAGAGTGTGAAGCAAGGCAATAGCCTGGGAGACAGTCCAGTTAGAAAGCACACATACAGGCAGAAGAGGACTACAGTCCATGGTAGAGGGGAAAAGTCACAAGAAACTTGATCTTTCTCATGGTTTTGTGGAAAGCAATTTAGAATACATTTAAAAAAAAAAATCACTAAGGGAAAGAGGGAAATAGGGTGGCAAGAGGATGTCTCAGCATAAGGAGCTTGATGTAAGCCAGAGAAAACTAGAAAATACTATTTCTGCTTTACTTTCCATCTGGTTTTCCATCAAGTGGCTTCGTTGGCCAGTTTCAGTGGTTGGCTCTTAACTTCTTATTGCAATAACCAAAGAAAGGTGGGTAATAAACAGACTGTCCATAATTCTATTTGTTTCCGTTGTGACCTTCATAGTCATCTCCTCTCAGAGAGGAAGAATCCCAGTCAGTCTGGAAGCCACTTCATATTCCTCACCTTCTTTTTTCTTTTTTCTTTTTTCTTTTTTTTTTTTTTTTCTGGCTCGCTTTTTAGAGTAGCCTACCAAGGAGAAGAAAGAACAGATAGACTAGTTTGCATTCTGTATTTTGAATATTCACTTCCATATTGTTTCCCTCTATTCTGTTCCTAGATCTCCTCACTTATTGAGAGGTCAATTACCACCTCTTTTTAATAATACTGAAAAAAAATTTTTGATGAGTCAAAGCCTGAACCCAAAAAACACAGCCCATGAAAAACTATCACTTTTACTCTGGAGAAAATACTACATGTTCAAAACCATACAACCACTTCATAAAAGAATGTTCTTCACATCCATTTTCTTAAAAAGGAAAAAAGAAAGAAAAAGAGCTGTCAGGGTTAATTAAATGACATTATGTCATCAGCACACAGGAAAGGTGCATAGCAACAAGGGCAAGAGAATCTGATACAGAACTTACCACATTTGTTGTCTGCTTTGTTGGTAGGAGACTTGGATAGAAATTAAAGCACCCATGTGGTGGCTAATAATGAAGGATAGATTTATTATTAGCAGTGGAAATGGTCTTAAACTTTTAAGTTCTTAACATTTCAGGGACTATTTAGATGTAGATTTTTTTGGCTGAGGTGCGGTCTGGAACAGTTTCTGGCTTTGGCTTTTTTTTCCTTGTGTTTGAAGGCCTTTGAATTTTATTTTGCTGTAGGCTTGATAGGCATGTATATACTACAAGAACAGGCAAAAATATACAAATGTATATGTAGAGAGATTGTATATAATGAAAATTTGTTGGTCACCTTAAATTCATAGTAAATATTTCAGATTATATACTTCATAATTTTTCCTTAGCTAGAAAAATACTATAGTTAGTTTCCTTTCCCTCCAAGGAAAGACATGCAAAAAAAGCAATCCCAGCAAGCATATAAAACTTCATAAAACTTTCCTGAAAGTTTGTTTGTTTTTTCCTTTATAAAAATTTTATAAAACTTTTATAAAATCCATAATAATGCAGAGAACTTACTCTGGTTAATATTATTTATACTAAAAGTATGTTTGCCTGTATATTCTGGCAGTCAGTATATCTATCCTCTTCCTCAAGTCCTTTGAACTCATACAGTTATTCTGGTTGGCCAATTATCTTCAACTGTGTCTTGGTTTGGAAAGACAGCTATCTGCCAGAGAAAGCTGGAGCCTCCCTTGGAATGGAGAATGTAAACCCTCTCTCCGAATTATTATAGATTTCAAATTAAGGGGCTTTCAGGCAAACATATGGGGATAGGAATTCTCATACTCTTTACTAGGAATATTAAAAATAAAATGTAGTAGTACGAAAAAGGCAAATAAACAAAAAAAGAAAACACTGACAGAGTCAGAATATAACCTGACACCCTGCTGGTCAGGGTGTTGGTAGCAGTCCAATTAAGTCCTCCTGGAGTGACAGATGGGGTTCTGTTGGAACAGAGATGATCCTGTAGAAGGGTGTAGTTTTCCTTTGACGATCCCGTGGTGTTGAGATGGGTCTGGTCTTCCTCTGGGAATCCAGTGGAAAACAGGCTATCCTGGTGTTCTGAATCTCAGCTTTTATCTAGGTAGGAATGCTTGGCTCCTCCCACTGGGTGGAGCATCTCACAATGGGATGGTGTAATTGTATCAGTCATGCAGTGAGACTCGATGGTCCATTAACAGGAGATATTGCCCTGGAGGGAGGATGAGTTGTGGAAGAGCTAAAGAACACTGTCCCACCTGGTTTTAACAGCTGGCCCATTAAGAGGAGGCAGCTCCCCTCCCCCTGGAGTTATGAGGAATGGGTTAGACAAAGAAAAACACCTCCCCAACCCATTTCTACAGATGTCAATAGAATACACACTTTTGGTTACATCTTGCATTGCAACGCAAGACAAATTGTGATGTCTTTGAAAAACTGTGTTCTTGCAATTTACCCCAAAACTGCAGCAAGTCTCTCTCCCAGGAGACACGACAAAGTTGAGATTTGTTTATTATCTTCTGGGATGAGGTGTCCATTACACAGCTTCTAACTGGGTCATTCCCAGATATTTAGTCTGTAATCTCAGGACCTAAACAGAAGAACCTCTTCTCTTGGACCAAAATCTGTTAGGTAAGAAGGAGCAAAGATGCAGAGATTCAAATATATATCCCCCTCAATAAGGCAGGAGACAGGATGGGTTGGAATGGGGAATGAGTGAGTCATAGAGCTGTTGTTTTTCTTCCACTGGGGAAGGTGCTCAACAATCAGACTTCTCTGAAGCATGTCAAGATCACCACTCAAAGGTGATCATTCTCACTACCCTAAATTCCACCAACAGAATAAAGAACTTATACTGTGGTCCCAATAGCAAAAATTGGAAGGAGAAGTAGGAACTGGACAGTAAGGGACATGCACATTTTTTTATCTGTGCATGTCTTTGAGAAAGAGAATATTGGAAGAAAGAAAGTTTTTTTTCTTCCCTGCAGAAAGATGACTGTAATTAGAAATGCCTGTGTGAACAGAGGTAAAAGGGTGTCCATATTAAACCTCATTTCTTCATTATCCTCCCACCCAGTAACCAAATTTCCTCATTTCATTTCACCAACCCCATCTCAAATGTCAAAATTCTCTGCCATTCAATCCCCAATCCATTTTAAAATCACCTCTTAGACCTCCCATTCTTCCCTATATAGAAACCTCCTCTGAATATGCAGCCTTGCAGTGAGACACTGCCTTGTCAGGTGCTTCTTGTGTGTACCCATGCCTAGTTTTTCTCCTGTTCTATAAGCTGAACACAAGTTGCACATACATCAAAACAAAACTCAGAAAAAAAAGAGGTGGCAACAAGAACATGTGCAGAATAAAATATATGTGCTGTAGCTCAGTGTTGTGAAAAATAACTTCCTCCTCACAGGGCTCAACTCTGAGTTCAACATCTGCTAGGCTACTCAGTTCTTTAGCTGACACTGCATCATTGCTTTACCAAAAAGAATATCTTAACATAAAACCAGGGTTGTCTTACAGTGATAGTTGTTCAATATTTCTACCTCCTTTCTGGCAGTCTGCAGCCTAGGCACTTTTGGATTAGAGGTTATGTCTGTATCTTCCTGTTTAATTGCCCCTTGTGAACATCCATTATTTTGTTTGTTTATATTTTTTAAGCTTTTTGGTATTTTGACATCAACAACAAGTGGGAGGAGGGAGTTCCTCAGCTTTTTCTAAGCAAGAAAACCCCTTTGGTAAGAAGTACAAACTTGATTTCCATCATGGTACTAGAACCAGGATGCAATGAATGTGTGAGGAAAGCCAGGTTCAGTTTTATCATTTTGTGGTCCAAGCTGTAGACTGTGAAATCAAACTCACAGGCTACAGAGGTAGTAAGTACCAGATTATCCAGAGAGACCCAGGTCACAACCTATTATTAAAAAAAAAATCACCCTGTTGCTTAACAATATTTGTCATGCCTTCTCCCAGCTAGACTCAGCTGACTTCAGTTGTTAAAGGAAAGCAAATATTTGTTTTCCCAAAAATAGTGAGATTGGGAAAAGAAAATATCAACTCAATGCATGGCTCAAAAACCTTCTCTCCTGGTGGGGTAACACAATTATGCAGTCACATAGTTGCTTCTTAAATGGTGGTTAAGAAGTGTCTTTTTGTCAATCACTTGGAAAATGTAACCACCTTACCAAGCACTGGTGAAGCTAATAAAAAAGGAGGAGTGGGTTGTCCAAGAATTCCTCAAAAATCCCCTCAAAAATTTGTATTATTGCATTTCAGCTGGATTCCTTTTAAAGTTCCCTCCTTGACCACCCAGAGCATTGCTGTTCTCTAGCCCCTCAAACAATGGTTCAGACAGAAACTCCGTTCTTAGAATTTTTTTTTTCTTCTTTTCTGAGGGAAAATGTGAAGACAAACAACTGCCTGGGATAAGCTGTTTCTTATCTTCATCTTGTAAAACTCCTCCAGAAAAGCTAATTACAACATATAAGACAGGGCAAAGAAGCACCAGAAAAGGAAAGGAAAAAGAGGCCTTGAAACCCACAAGCAGTCAGAGGAAAGTCCTGGCATTTATAGTTCCCGTCAACAGCAGGAGAAGCCTGGAAAAGGTTGTACAGTGAAATCTGTGGCTCTGTGATTCATTACTTCGAGGGGAGGTTTAACATAGCACAGGAGGCTGAGCAGGCCCAGCATTTCTGTGCCTGGGACAGAGTTGCTTGGTCTTGTGGCAGTGGAACAGTGCTCCAGGATCACAATCTCTCCCAGGTGACAGACCAAGGCTTCAAGCACCTAGACTTTTCTGAAAAAAAAAAACAACCCACTGCCCCCCCCCCCCCCCCCAAAAAAAAAAAAATCCAAAAAAACCCCAACCAAAAAACCACCACCAACAAACTAGACCAGAAAAAACAATCCCCACTGACAGGGTTGCAGTCTCCCTGTTGCACTTGCACTCTGGCATGGCTCCCAGAACTGGGGTCCATGTGGCAGCAACTGGGAATCATGACATTGAGGGACAGCAGAAGGCTACTAATAAAATAAAAAGTTGATTTATTGCAAATGCTGTGAGCAATATGGTGGTAACAGCAATATGTGTTTGTGGACCTTCTTCCAGGGTATTTTTTTTCTAGTGTAAGTAGCTTTCTATTGTTTCCTAGCTGGCAATTAAGTGATGTGCAGTTGCATTATAATGGTATTTTCATCTGCATCTTTGAAACCTCAGCAAGTATAGTATATTTTTACCAGGATATAAAGGCTGGTGACTTTTGAAAAAACGTCTTGCTGTGTGGGTAACTCTGGAAACAATTGCCCTTAGTCACACCTAGGTGCTCAAGACCTCTCAGCATTGGGGATCTTACCAGAGAGGCCAGAGGGTGGAATTCAATGTACAGATTCCTAGCAAGAATCAATCAACATCTTTCCCTTGTATTATGAGATTTTCCCCCCAGATTTGAAGAATGTTCATTTTAAAACAAGATATTGAAAAAACATTTTCCCTTTTACTTACATGTAAGGATCCTAGTCCCAGGTTTTCCCTTTCTCCTTCAAGTGCTGCTGATGAGCCAGACAGCTGAAGTAGAAGGTGTGAGCTTCAGCAAACCATTAATATTGTGGTGCTTCTGTTTTCCCTCTTGTATGAAAAGACAATAGCAATTCTTACCTAGTTTACAGTACATTGAGAGGCTTATTATTTTCCAAGGACTGGTGATCTTGATCACTGTCTGCTAAATCAGTAACAAGCCTTCCTCAATTTTGTGCTTTTCTGTTTGTTTTGGTTTTGTATCTCTCTTTTTTTTTTTTTTTTTTTTTTTTTTTTTTTTTTTTTTTTTTTTTTTTTTTTTTTTTTTTCAAGCAGTTCCTGCAGCACTTTGTAGCCCTCCTTTACTTTTCACCTTTAAAATTTTGAAGTCATCATTTAGGTCATCATTTTTAGTCTCTACCTCAGCTCCTACTCAGCCTGATTGTGCAGTCTCCTCCAATTCCACAAACTCTGTACCTTGTCCATTTAGTTGCTGTGGTGCTTGTCAGATTGCTTTGAGAAACATCCAGCCTCAGTGATGGTGCACCACTGCCCCTTCCTTAGCCCAGCAGTAATATCGCGAAGAATTCCCCTCTGCCAGTGAGCCATGGTGACCCATCCTTCCTGAAGCCATGCTGGCTATTTTCTGTTAAGCTGCTCTTTTCCAAATGTTCTCCTTTTTGACTCTTAAAAGAGTTTCAAAGGCTTTTGCTTGCAACTCATGTCAAACTGACTAGTGTATAGTTTCCTACTATGTCTCTATAGGTTCACATTTAAAGTTATGCCATTACGCATTAGTCATCCTTTTTCCTCAGAGACCGGTTTTGAACTCAGTAAACTTATGAAAACATCTACCAAAGTCTCTCCAGTTCCTACTGTTATTCCATTCAGTATTCTCTGATGGCTGCATCACTCTGATGGCTGCATCAGCAGTGTCCCAAAACCTGGTCCTGTGGAAGGTCCCCAGGCATGTCCCATCTTTGTTATAGCCCTTGAGTTCAAAGAGTACATCTAGAGGTGCCAGAGGAGTTATTCTGGTATTGCACAACTGTTAGTGACCCCAAAGACTGTCCAGAGAGCATTTGAAATACAGTTTCTGGTATTATGAATACAGCAGCCTCCAGAGAGGTGCTGTAATTTACTCTAGGTCTCTTGTATCTTCAACTATATCACAAGGCAATAGCTAAATATCAGCTCCTTAGGAGAACTCCAATGTTGCTTTTTCTGTCCAAGTAATTAATTTACCATCTTCTGTTGTAATTATTTACATCCATGACAATTTGAATTCTGCCCTTTGGAGACTAAAAAGGAGGAAAAGAAATCATTGTCACCTGAGATCTTTGACAGATTGATTTCTCTACTTCTGCACTTTCATATAGCTTGTTCCCATATTCACTATGTATTTCCTAAGTTTATTACATGACGTTTTGGAATAATCACCATTCCTATATTATGCCTTATGTTACTGAGGTGTTTTCTTGCCTTCATTCAAATGGACTTGCCAAAATGGTTTTCCATATCAACGTTGTTTCCTATCTCAGTATTTATACTTCTGCTTTTACATATAAATATTTATATTTTACAAGATAGCTTCCCCTGGTATTTTCAAATATAAATTATTTCAATAGATGAACCTATGAAGCAATAAGGGGGTATAAATACAATTGAAAAATTTACAGTAATGTTTGAGGTTTGAAAAGATGCATTTTAAATTTGGGATCAATGGGAGAAAGGAAGAAAAGCAGAATATCCTAATATTGAGATAGATAATGAAAAGTTACTTTGAAGGTGAATTTTTTACTGAGGGGTTAGCAAGGATGCATACTGAATATTTAAAGGAACTCATTTTCCATCTATACTGCAATAACTTCTTTAGCATAGCTAAAAAATATCTTGACATAATTCCTTATCGTTCACCAGGACTTCAAAAAGGTCAATATTTTCCAGACTAGTATAGTCTTGGGTGTCCTGCATCTGCCTTCATGGAACTTGGTGGATGTTTACATGTTTTACCTATAACCTGTCCCAACACCAATTTGAGAGGTATATAATTGAAAATTATTTCTGCTCTGTCACTCTGTTTTTCTTTTACTAAGCCAGCAGTGATTGCATGGTTTTTCAGGACTTTGTCTATTTTTGGATACATTTCTGTACTGCTGGTAGCTGGGGAAGGCAGGATGTTTGTCTTTTTTTTGCTTCTCTTTTTGGTAAAAGTCAGTTGGAGTTAAAGGCCAGATGGAACTTGTCCTTGGAAGGAAAACCAGTGAAAATTATTAAATATACAAGCACCATATCCTAATCAAGAACTCCCAAACTCAAAAAAGTCAAATAGTGGCACATTACTAATGGGAAATTTCAAACATGCCGGTCTTTCTTTGTCTTCTTTAGGTATCCGTGTAACTACCACAGTTGGAGAAAGCATAATGTGTTCAATGGCCCATTGCTGTGATGTGTAATGCCTTACTGTCATTTCTTTTAATGCAAAATTTTTTTGACAACACAAAATGGATTTGTGTTTACCTGCTTACTGCTCCCCCACAAGGAGAGCAATTCAGGTACTTGGCTACACTGTAAACGTGTCCAGAGACATTTAGGACATTTTTATAGGGCTGTAAAATGTAATTAAAATCTTCCTTTGAAAGTCAGAGACAAAGGAGATTATCTACAAGAGACTTGTGCTCTTCTGGGGAGGTGGTAAGAGGCCACGTGGGTGACCCTCAGGTGCTGATGATGATGGGTCTGTTCAGGCACTCAGATCTCACCTAAAGGCTTTCAGTGTAGTCAAGAAAAATATGTAACCTAAAAGGTGGGATTTACCCAGCGTGTATTAGATGTGCACCTCCAGATGGAGTAACTCACACAGATCATATGTCTGCCTCTTGGTGTTAGAGGGATTAGAGGGCTCCTGGATAACTACCTAGACATGCAAAGTTTTGAGACAGGAATGCCACACACCATTTCTTTTGCCTCCTAGCAGGGTTGACTCTGTTAAGAAAAGAAACATTTATTTGACTCTCAAGCTGGATTCATATGTTGTCTCCCTGACGCAGCAGTTCCAGCTGGTCACTCTAACCCCAGCTGGCCAGGTATGCGACCACTCTTTCCCATTAAAATGTGTAGGTGTGAAACCCCTGCAGGTAGCGTCAGTTAACAGAAAATGTTTGGTTGGGCAGCATAAATTATCAATGTACTCACTGAACCTTTCCCAAAAACATTGAACTGTAACTCTGCTCTAGGTTCCTGCTTGCAATGATACACATACCTATTTATTAAGTTAATTTTTTCATTCTCAGTGTCTTCATATATATATATATATATATATATATATATATATATATATATATATATATACACACACACACACACACATACTGAAGAGATTTTTCCTTCTTATTTTCAGCAGCTGGAGACAAACAATAGAATGGAGACCTTAAAGAATTTTTAATGCACTGCATGCTACCTGCAGCTACCTCTTCAGTAAAAGTGAGATCTGCTTCTGGATTGTATCCTTATGTGGAATTCCTGTTTAAATCCTCCTTTCTGAGACTCCTTGAACCTGGGATGGTCACATTTTTTGCTGCTAACTCTTCCAAATTCACCATCTGGCACTTCTCAGTGCTGAAGAGTCAAGATAGTTTTCAGCAGCAATGCAAATTGTTGTTTTGTTAAACTAACCTATAGTACATCCCCTCCTTTATTTTTTTTTTCTTTTCTCTTGCTTCCAGAGGATACAAATAATAATGTTTAAAAATGAATAAACACACATGCAAAGACATATACTATCTCAGTCACATTCCAAAGTCCTTGCTCAGGTTTTTCATTCATTTACAATGCTAATAAAACTCCAACTGAGGTGAATATGATTTTGATAGACTAAAAATTGAGTAAAATTTGCAGAAGAAATTTGGCAAAAATTTGCAACAGCAGCATTGGCAATCCAACTCAGAATGCTTATTAAAAGGAAACCCCTATCTTTCACAGCAACAATGTCAAATACACCTCTAGCAAACTAATAAGTTCTCTAGCATAAGAGAGACAGGGATGAATATCTTTGGTTTCAGTTATTTTGGTCAGTGAGTGGGCTGATTCATTCATTGGTTTGGTTAAACATCAGTCATTCCGAATACTGTGTTTGCAAACTCCCTTGCAAAACCCAAGGTTCTTCAGGAAAAGCTGTTGAGGTCAGGCTCATAGTGGAGGCTGTGGGTTTCTGCTGTCTGTGACACTGTGAATTAGCTTGATGAGGCACTGCGGAGTGCTGGAGCTGCTACCCTTTGTCCCCTGGGACAGTCACTGTGCAAACTTTTATCTCCTCCTACCTAACAGGCAAATTAGATTGTTTTCTCAGATACAAATCTTTGTTAATTATTAGCAGAGGTTTTTTAAAAAATTAAATAACAAAATGTAATCTTGGAAAAGTGAGCACTGCCACAGAAGCAGTTAAGGATCTGTCTGGAGATCTTTGAAATTTCCTGTTAGTGGGAATTCCACGCTGATACAATCTAACACTTTTTGGGGACTGCATACTTCTGTTCTGCAAGGATATCACAATTATCAATCTTTTTATTATAATATTCATGATAGTCAAACAGACCAGAATGAACATTAAAATGTAATTTAATTTAACCATTTCCACTTTCATATTTCTATAGTTGCTGATACAATATCATGGTGCAGCATATGCTCTCATTATCTCTTGATTTTGCCTTCACATACTGGTCTCTGCATAGTTTTCCCTTTTCCACTTTTTTCAGACCCATGGGTCTCATTCTGACCTAAGGTCTACCACTCTAAATTCAAAGTACTGCCATTTTTTTTGCCATTACATGTTTGCACTGATACAAATCACAGCAGCCTCCGATCTTTGGCATGGCTTATATTCTTCTTTTCTGTTATGATCTCGCTGTGCCCTGTGTGTGACTGATCACTACAGCTCACTCCTGTCAGATCCTCAGGCTCCTCCACCCAAATCATCCTCAGATGACATTCCTGCTAACGAAGGGTATATGCTGCAGACTGCCTTCCTCCTGCACTTCTGCCCCATCTTCTCCTTATCCCTCAAAAGGGGAACCTCGAAAAAGAATACAGTAAAAACCATGGAAGACACAGGGAGGAGGAGAAAGACTGAGACAGCTCCAAACAAATCTGTCAACAAAATCTCATTACAGTAATATAAGGTAAGTCTGTCATTGTACTACCAAGGCAAGCCCATGCTTGTCCCATGTTGTTTTGCTACCAGAACTTTTTTCCCTGGTCCCACCACCTCCTTCCTTATCCTGAACGGTCACAGCCCTTTCCTGTCCACTTGGGGAGAGGTAGAGAGTCAGAGGGGCCCAAAATCCCCATACCTATCTTGTGGGTTTGTGGTTCTAGACAGAGGAGGGTGTGAAACGAGTTATTGTGGCAGTTTTTAGAGCTGGGTTTGCTGCACATTGTTGCTCTCAGCTTTTGTTCATGCAGCTCTTAATGCTGAGTAACATCTCAGTTTTGTATCACTGCAGCTACAGATTTAGCAGCTGCCTTTGCAGCTTCAGACGGTAAGATACAGACTGACTGACAATCAGTAAAGAGAGGGTCCAGCTCTTTTCAGTAGCATAATATCTTTGGCACCAAATGTATTTTCTATTTCACATTATCACACATCATATTCAAAATGAGTTCATTCAAATCTGTGAAAAAAAAAAAAAAAAGAAAAAAAGAAAGAAATTTTCTGTTTTGCACCAGAGGATCCTGAATCTAACAGGAAAGCTTTCCCAGTCTGCAAGGAGCCCTGGTGATTGCCTTGTGATGCCAAAAGGGAAAAGTGTAAACCTGATGAGCTAAGGGGTTTCTCCCTTTGTCTTCAAGTCACACTGACTCTCTGACATCTGATAGTGGATTTTTCCACTTAGCAAAACCTATGGGTAGTACACTCTTAAACATGGTATATTTTTCTCATTTAATTAAAAATTTAAAAATATATATATTTCAAACACTAGCGAAACTCAAAAAGGAGTGAGCTGAACAATTTTTAAATTGTCTTATCATGCTCACGAGCCAAATTACCTTTGTGGACGAAGTCAAGAAATGGATGAAAAAGCTGTTGAGTTTTGTGCCCAGTGTGAGCATTTACTTCAAAACCTCCTAAAGAGAAGACATATGTCCTGATCCAGTCACTGAATACAAGAATTTATTAAACTTTTATTTCTTGGGTTATGCATCGATGAACTACATGAAGGCGCTATTCAGTTGAAGGTTTATGGAAGGGCTAATATTTTTTGAATCTTATATTACCTAATGGTTAAAACTAATGCAGAATGTTGCTGAATGTCTGAAGCGACAAGTAAATTTGTTTTTATGTCTTGCCCTTTTGGGAAGGCAGACCATTTTATTATTTTAGACTAAACCAGATAGAAAAACCTGTTTTCACATATGAGATTTGAATAGACATTTTTCAGTTTTCTTTTACTGCTGTTGTCTTGGGTTGCATATAGATCTAAAAAAAAAAAACCAAACCAAACCAAAAAAACAACTCTGGATCCTGCTATACAAACAAAACAGCCTAAAAGATGCATAGAGACCTATTGTAATTTATTGTTCCCTGTAATTTATAACTATGGCATTGTTACTATCTCAGCTATGAAGATACTGCATTAATTTATTTTAAGAAGATTGCCACATGAGCTGTATGTGTATCCACATAAATATTATTTGACTTCTAATGCAAGGGTATGGAAAAGCTATGATGCCGTTGAGATAAGGCATCAGTGCTTTACCTGGAAGAAACTTCTGCAGAGCAAACTTGGCCCAGTTTCCAGTTTTATTGAAACCAGATGCCGTTGCAGCATTTAGCTCCAAAATCTGTGGTACTTTGTCCAATCCATAAGCCCTGGGAACTGCTGTCACCCAAGATGCACCATGGGAGGGTGTCCCAGGGGCTGCTACCACAGTGGTGCAGAAATGAAGGGCTTGGGGAAAAGGTCTTGCTTTTTGTGTAATTTGTTAAGAGCATTTAA
This sequence comes from Cettia cetti, assembly GCA_013401135.1. Lineage (NCBI taxonomy): Eukaryota > Metazoa > Chordata > Aves > Passeriformes > Sylviidae > Cettia > Cettia cetti. Next base: position 55,383 of record VZUI01089299.1, read on the forward strand.
CTCCATGGGGGATTTCTCGGGAGGAGATAGCAACCGTAGTCTCTCCGGATATTGGAGGATGTGTCCAGACAGATGTTTGAAGACAAATTAGCATGAAATTCTTGGCAGTCCCCTTAAGACATCTTGCAAGACCCAGGCTGAAGCTACACAGGGCTTGGGAGGAATCCCTGTGGCACCAGAGCTTCCCTCCCACCTCTGCAAAGGGTATCCCAGGGCAGGGGAAGGCAACTGGCCTGACTTGGATTCTCCCAGCTGCCATATGGTTCCTCAGTGACTGTGTCCAGTGGCCACAAATTAAGGCTGTCCCTCGGCCTCAGACTGCTGGAGGCTACCCTGGAATTAGGCAGGGAATCAAAGGAGTGCATCAGACTGATGCCCCAACTGTACTCTGCCATGGCAACTGCTGAAGTCTGTATTTAGCCTGGGATATGTGTATTTGTATGCAACAGAGCTGTCCAATCCAGCAGTACTCTCAAGGCTGAAAGAAATGTTGGTTAACCCTTTTTTTCCCCCCTTCTTAATCTGTTCCAATTTTATATCCTAAATGGTCTTCAGAAACAGGTAACTTCACTTACCACAGAAAACTGTTCTTGAGGTCTGCAGGTCTGCCAATGGAAACTTTAACAAGACAGTTTTCTCTCATGGGATTTCCCTCTCAGGGTTTGGCTTTTTTGTTTTTTGCTGGTTTGGGTTTTTTTCCCATTGTGAGTAAGGCACAACTACTCACAGGTTTCACATGAGAGGGAGCTGCTGTGTAATGGCCTTGTTTTGAAGGTACAAGGAATGAGATAATTGGTATGTAGGTCACAGTGGTTGGCCTGTCTGTAAGATTGGACAGATCTTACACCTGAATATTTCAGTCACAAAATTGAACACATTATGATTTTCAGCATTCAGACCATATTCTTCTACATCTAAAACACCTCATTCACCACCCCTCCGCAAAAAAAAAAAAAAAAAAAAAAAAAAAAAGAAAAGAAAAGAAAGAAAATTCAGCACCTTTTTGCCCTTTCCATATCCAATACTATAACACTAAAGTGAATTTCACCCCTATTGGTCAAAATTTCCATTTCTAAAAGTGCTTCCTCATCTTGTTATTTGTTCTGCTTTCCTGGGCTGAGTTGCTCTGAGGGAGGAAAAAAAAATCCTTTTTATGGGTCACATTACTTATGCAGCAGGCATGAAACTGCAAACACCTGGTAGGGTTTCCCTTGTGTGAGCTGCAGCCTACCTTGGAGTACTTTGCAAACATCTGAAACTCATTCTGTGGATCTCAAAGGCCCTCTCCATCACTGACTGAATATTTTTATGAGATTCATTATGGAACAGCTGTGATTGATACCAGTGATCACACAATAGAGGCTATTAATGTTTGAGATGTGGTCACTGTCATCTAGAAGAATAATTATTAAATTAAGGTAAGTACAACATGTATCCTGATTCCACACACATTACGCCTGTTTTTGGCAGGGAACATCTGGATGAGGTGATGCTCGCTGTAGGCATGGGGATGGTTGAAGTATTGGCTCACAAGGATGTTAATTTTGGCTAGTGAACTGAGAAGTAAAATATCTGAAAGAATTGCACAATTAATATCAGATTTAAAATCACTAAATAAGAACTGAATGGGCAACAAAGTATTCTGCGACTGTGCTTCTATCTTTCTGTGCATTTCCTGAAATATTTTGTCTTTGTTACCAGGGAACCCCCGAAGTTTTCCTGTGCCATGCAGTCTGTAGGATCTGTGTTATCACCTTATACTTGGAGACTCCATGCCGCTGTCCCTGTGGAAAGTATTATTTTTTGGGTGCAACGTGAGTGTCTCTTTCAGGAGATTCAGACGCAGCCATGGTAGATGTACCTGTAAAATTTTTTGTGTGTGTTTTTGTGTGTTTATTTGCACACACATATGCATATGTAGCACTGTGTGTAGGGTGTGCAGGACAAGCGTGTGTATGTGTACCTCAGAACCTGTGTTAAGTTAATAAGTCTGTCAGACAACATCTAAGGCCAACATCTAAGAAGACAATTTTCATATGAGGGGAATCAGCAAGCAATCTACTTCATAACTTGAAAATAATCTCTGGTATCTGAAACATAGCCACTAGCAGCTGAATGGTGCTAGACCACCAGACAATTTTGAGGGGTACTTTCCAGCAGTAGCACCATCCGAAGGAGTCCATAAAAATGTATATTGAAAAGAAATCAAGAACTGAATTTTTTTCTTGCTGGATTGTACCTTGATACTTTGTCTCAGTACTTAGTAAGTTTGCAATAGATTTGTCATTGTTTAAACTAACTAATTGATCACAAACTGGCAGTATATTAGGGATCTAAAAATCATCACTGTAATTAACTTCATTGCTGCTGCTTGTATCATATTTCATGGTATTGACCATTTAAAAGAAACCTGTCCAGGTTGTTTCATCTCAATGGAATTATGTTGTTCTGTATCTGGTGGATTCTATGAGTAGGACAGAGGACAGAAATTGTGGGGTTTTTTTACTGCTTTGATCCTTTATTGATAGTTTTCCTACAAACTTTTTTCTGTCTAATCAAGAGGATAGCATTAAAAGAATATGACACAACATCAGAAATTATTTTACAGGGCAAGTATCTATCTTCATTCAGTTTTTCATAGGCAGACACTTCTTTTTTTCTTGTGTCCTACATTTTTTGTTCTTTAAAACTAGTGACATTAAGATCTGCAGTTATAAAAACATCCAGTGCTTTATTTACACAAATATCTTGCTAAGAAATGACAAATCAAATGAAGGGTTTATTGTTCCTTCAAGTGGCCAAATTCTTCTTTCAGTTATACCTGTATAACTGTGTACTGAACTTAGGGCTGTTCACCAGTAGAGACAAAAATTTAGCTCATATTTTATAAGAGAATGAAGTATTTTACCAGGTTCTCTTTTCCTTCCTGTGTGAGTCAATTACATAATACCTTCAGAGACTTGCTCCAGCTGGGCTTTACACAGTAATCTGCAGTACTCATTTGCCAACCACAAGTTTATATTAGAAAGAATCTTTAAACAGTTGTAAGTTCAACAAAAGAGAAATTCAGGGTTTGATGTCAGAGAATTAATCTTTTTCCAGATGTAACAGAACCTGATCATCATAGAGGGTCTCAATTTATGCAGCTGAAAACTGCATTTCTTTAAAGTGCAATTATGCTTACATTTTACATTTGGCTAAATTATGTCTCTTCTCTACAAGCTACACTACTAGAGGTGACTACAAATCAACATATGGGTTTTCTCTAATGCAGAGAAAGCCCCATTATGGCAAGGCTTAGTGGTTATTTGACATTTGTATGAAGTACACCTATCCTAAGGTATGGAAAATTATCATTATTTTCAGATGGAAAATAGCTGGCAGACTATTGAATGCTGTCTGTGTGAACCTTTGTTGCACAGTACAACACTGAAATTTTACATTGCTTTCCACCATGAGAGTTGGAAGAAAAATTCCGGGAAAAAGAGCCTTGGCATGGAACTTCTGTATGTTTTTTAAAGGCAACCACTTTTTTCTACCTGTGCATTCTACAGTGCTTTTAATTTGAAAAATCCTTTTGTATAGGTGATTGCATCCATCAGCATTTGAATTTCAGTGGTAAGACCCCAGTCATCTTAACAAATGTTGTGCAAGGTTGTGAGATTGTGAGGTTAATATCCAAAATAGTCCTTCTTAGCTTTATTGTCTCCAGAACTTTTCTAATATCCTAGAATTATGTAGTCCTAAATGGAGGATGCATAGGGTATCTTCTATAGCACTTTTTTGCTGGTCCCTAGGAGGAGCTGAATTGCTGCTGAAAGAAGCCCAGAGGCTGTCTCTTACCACACATTGAGAGATGCCATGGACCACAGTTTCCAGCTTACAAAGAAATCATCCACCCACTGGAAATACTGGTGTTAGCACCTCCTATGTTTTGAGATCTAAACTTGAAGGACCTTGTTTTTCAAAGCTCTCAGCCTTGCAAAACAGTTGTTCTTGTTCAATGAAGTCCTAATGAGGGCAATAGGAGTTGGCTGGCCAAACCCAAGGTCCAGCTTGGAGATCTTTGGTTTTCTTGGGTGTTGTCCTTTGATTCAAGTTCTGTTATGCCACTGTGCCTCTGTTGCAGCTGACTTTGGGAAAGCTGCGAGTTTGTTAGAAATATGACCTGTGTGGGTAGAAGAGATTTGAAAGAGGGGGCCAAAATTCTGAACCTAAAGAGCACAAGAGTTAGCAACCAGGGCTGTGCTCCCTGGGAACTTAGAGCTACTGACATCCCATGCTGCCTTTGCAGCGTTTCTGTTGATTCTTTGATTCTTCTTTTGATTCTCCAAATCACCAGATAAGGGAAGTGATACTGAGTCTGCATTTTTCAGTCATACTTTACCAGGAATCCATGCTGTGCTCCCAAAACCTCCACATTTGAATGTGCATGTTTTTCTAACCTAATTACATTTACAAGATGATTTCTTAAACCACCTGAGACGATTTCTTAAACCACACCAAATGGACAGGGAGAACTTGCTTTTTATCACAGCAACCAGCTGCTTGAAAAGAGTTCTCTTTCAGTCATCCCTTAAAAAATCCTACCTGATCTCATACATTTGTGTTCGTTCAGCTGAGCTGTGTCCTCTTTTAACGTTTTGTTCATTTTTATCTTATAATATATGATTCAAAGGGAAAGACAGCATAGAGGGGCTGTAGATAACCTAGAAAGGCCTGATGGTATGCACCGCACTGTGCCTCAAAGGGCCATGTTGAGTTTAAAGGGAGATTCGCACTTCTCACAGCAGAGATGAAAATTCAGTTACAGTCAAACCTCTTCATTCCAATGGGCTGAAGATACGGATGCCCAGAGTTAAGCATGCAAATCTGCTCTATCCAAAGTTTGAACTTAAGAAAAGTTAACTCAGAAAAAAGGGGAGTTCATACTGTTATGAATAAAAATCGAGGCCAGGAGACATTTCTCCCTTTTTAAGCCTTTATTAAAAATCTGCTCTGGGTGGGGGCCCGGGGGCTGCGCACACCACCGCTGCTTCCGATGGAGGACGCAAAAGAGAAGTGCAGCTTTGTCTCACGGCAGAGCTAAGACTTTCTTCCTCGCAAAGTGCACACAAAAGTCTGATGTCAGCTCCCAGCTGGGGGCGGGTCTGGCCAGTCCAGGTCTATTGAAGTCATGGTGAGGAACCAAAGAGTCTCTGTTGGCATCCCGGCGTTCCTCTCTGCTCTGCCGCCTCGGGGGTGTCACTTGTAGTCTGGGGTGCTACACTGGCTCATTTTTTAGGGTTTTACTTCTTTTTCCACGGAGTTTTTCCAAATTTGCATGAATCCGCGGAAAATCTTGGGAAGAGCCGCTGTGTGCCCGACAACGCAAGGGGGAAGGGGGTACAGTGGGACTGAGGTAGGCGAATTAGCAACTGAATGACCTGAGCTGACAGAGCTAGGTGAGCAATCGGGAATGATTAACATTTGTAAAGGCTTTTGTTAAGAACAAACCTGATGCTAGAGGAAAAAAACTTTCTGGGTGAACTTTATTCCTTACAATACCAGCACGTATGAATATTTTTATCATATCAGTCTAGCTTTTTGCTCTCATTTTCTGTCTTTTTCTAATTCCAAGGCAGAGAGTTATTCTGCATCCATATGTGTATTTACTGCGTCTTACAGCACAGGAATGGTCCTGGTGCTGTAAGTAAACACCCCCCAACCATTACAATGTCCCCATATCACTTCTGAAAACCTGACACCTCATAATATAACCAGTTCTGGTGATGTCTCTCTGTCTCATGTTAAGAGGGATGAATTTCGGCGGTATTTTTTCTTGGTAGTGATCAGACAGGTTTTTTAAAAATCAGAAGAGAATGTGTCCATATAAATAAAGCTTTTTTCCTGTATTTACTTGTACACTGGTGTTCAGAGGACTGAATTATATATTAGATGTAATTCCTCTCAAGCTCTTCCTACTTGTTCTGTATTGTAAAAGCCATGATGTAGCATAGAAGTAGACAGAAAATGTATCTGAATGGGTATATGCACAAATATGTGATAGTGTGTGCACTTCCCTATGTTTAACACTGGAATTTAAGAACATTAGTCTGCCTCTTATTCTAGTCTTCTGCTAGTGTCACTCCTCTGTGATGCTTTACAATTCAGAGGAGCATCCATTATTTATTTTTATTCCCCCAGGTGACATGAGGCCCCAGGCTTTATTTAATACATATCAGCAGGCCCTGCAGTGAATACAGAATTGTTAATTTCCTTGTAGGCTCATTTGTGAGCTGTTATGAGAGCAAGAGTTGGATGAACATTTTTTAAATGGTGGGACTGATATCTAAAATATGAAATGCAGAGGGACTGTTGTCTCAAACTTACAGATGAGGAAAGGAGAACTGGGATAAAAAATAAGCCAATTAAAGGTACCCAGTAATTTGGAACAGTGAGCTTCAGGAGGACTTGGCAACTTTATACAATTTGAATATTTAATGCCTGGCTCTGGTTTGCTTAATTTTCTTCTGTGGAGGGTCAGACCTCCACCTACATCATCTGAGTCCAGACTTGGTCACATCCCATATAGGTGCTCACCATGACTACTTAGGCTAGTAGCATTTCTGGTATCCTTGTCTAGACTTTGCAGATAACTTAAGAGAGACAGGATAATGCAAGGAGGGATTCATCAGGGCTCTGTAAGGTGTCCACTTCAGGAAGACATGAAGGATATGGTGCAAGTATGTATTTTTCTCCATGGACTATGAAAGGAATAAGGACCACTAATTTAAGGCTGAGGCCACAGGTCAGCTGAGCTGAACTCCTTTCAAGGGTTGAATGTTAGCACTGACAAAATTAAAACTCCAGTTCTTTTTTTATATCATTTTTTGATTATCACATTCGATACAGGTAGCAGTGTTGCATTACAAACAGAGTTTGGTATAATAAATATGTGTTCATTTATCACATATTCATAAGATATGTATACATGTACACACACAGATTTTGCAGCCATCTATGTTTTTTATGTATGGACATTGAAACATGAAGGCATTTGTGAGAAACTGAAGGGCAACTAATGCAGAGCAGAGCTATACTGCTCTTAAATTGAAATTTAGATGTTCTTCAAAGGGATTTTATATGGAATAGGTAGAGTTTCATGTTAACCATTTGGGAAAACACTGCAAAGATCTTTATTACTGGATATAAACCTAGGAATGTCTGCACAGCAATAGGATGGGTACATTTATGTATTGCTTTGTACAAGAATTTTTAGTGCCTTTGCACACAATACTACTCGTGTTGTCTTTTATATGTGAGATGTGACATTTAATTCTACTCCTTCCTTGATTTACTTTACAACAACAAAAGTTCTACTTAAAGGATTGCCCACATGGCTTGAAGACAACTAGTTGAGCAACTTACAAGAAGGTTATCTGATTTCTTGATTGGTACATACTACTCTCCATGTCCAGAGGTCCAAGAAGCCCTTGCTTTTTTTTGTCCAGCAATCCAAGCAGAGGAAGCGCTAATCAGTAGTATTCTGTTGTCGTTTACTTTTTGCAGTAGGCTTGTATTCCTTGACCATATGAAATTTAAATCTCCTCATCTTGCAGGCAATAGAAGCAGCTGTTGCTGCACAATCCCATGGCATTGTGGCTTAGTTTCTTCTTCCCACTCTCCTCTTTTTCTCGTTAACCTATCATCTTGCTGAGTGGGCTAATTTGTCTTTTACTTCTCTGGGAACATTATGAACTGGGAGTGGAAATGACATTAAGCACTGACATGCTTCAAGAGCGACCTTGGTGGCTGAAACAGCAGATATGTAAAATTTAAAGGGAAGTAAACATGTAGGTCTATTCTCAGCAACTACCTTCCACCATGCCAGTCCAGGTGCTACCTTCAAGTCTATTATGCTTCAGTTTCTGACTCCTTTTCATTTCCAAATTATTTTCATCAGGTCTCGATACAACATTTCTTTCAGCTCTGCCCTTTGTTTAGCCTTTTAAAGAAAATTAAGGAGCATGACTTCCAGGAAGGTATTTCATACCATTTTTTCAGAGGGGTTACTAGTGTTGTGTCTACAGTCTGGTTTGTTTGATTCAGAATAATTTGAGGGAATATGGTGAAGTCTTTTCAGCCAATGCTGACCTGTCAAAATGTAAAACCACAATTGTTTTCAGTGCTAGTATACTAGTGTACAGATTAATTTAGGGTTTTCTTCTAGATGAGCAGATACTTAGAACAATTTTGAGATTGCCTGCAGATTAATATAAGTATTTGAGGTGTTTACTCAGATCAAAGAATTAGCTGTTTGTTTTTAACTAGTTGAATTGTAGGTACATAATTCCCAAGCTCTTGATTTGCTTTAAATATCCTTAATCAGAAATCCAGAAACTCTTGCCAGCTGTAGCAATGATCAAATCTCTCCCCTCACTTCCCTGAAGAATGAAGAAAACCAAAACAAATGGTTCATTGCTTTGCTTTCTAACCATTCTGAGGTCACGAATTCCATAATCAAATGAGCTTCCTACAGAAAAGCTGTTTCTGTGTTGATTTTCCCCTGGATACTTTTCCAAATCATTGCATGTTCCCTGTTACTGAATATTCTAAAAAGGCCAAATATAAATTCCCAGACAATCTACTTTCATGCTTTTTATTTAATCTATTTTTAAATCATAGCACCTCTTGTTAATCTCTTTTTGAGGGAAAGGGATGATCTGTTAAAAGTACCTTTTTTAAGCATTTAGCATTATAGAACTTGTAACATTATAAGAAAGCATTATAACACTTCTCAAGGTTCAAGCATGCTCAGGTCAACTGAGTGCTTTAATTGCAAAATTGAGTCTTTCCACCTGAAGTGTTTAAAAAGTATTACCTCTTTGCAAAGGGCTTAATTAATTCACCTTGTCCAAATGGGGAAGACAAAGCCCACATTCTTAAATTATTTATCAACAAATGAGGATTTTAAAAATACTAATTAATTTATAAGAGTAGCAAATATATGCTATGTTGATTAAGCAAAGCAAAAACAAAGTGCTTCCTTTAGATCTGAATAGGCTGAAAGTGTTTGGTGCTGCTCTGTCCCATGGCACCTACCCATTGCATCCAGTGGGATACACCACATGAGCAAAACCTACTGCACTGGGTGCTCCTACAACTGATCTAATGCCAAATATAGTTAAGAAGGGAAAAATTCATGCAAATAGGGGAAGATGTCAGAACTGAAATCTAGGGTAGGAGAACACAATCCTGATCCTGGACCTCCAAAGCTTTCTATAAAGTTTACATACATTCTATGTGTGGCCATCAGATATTTTCCAAAGTCCATGGAGCTTAAAAACAAAACAAAACAAAACAAAAAAAACAAGCCACAAAGGAAAATACTTTCAAGGATTCCAGTGTGTTTTGGAGTCAGAGCTGTATTGTCAGAGCAGTACTAATAGTTAAAACAGCTATGTCCATGGGAAGCAAAAAGTGCTCATTTAGAAATCATTTTCCTTTACAGAATTCTCAGGCTGTAGCCTTAAATGCAAATATCATTAACATAGATGATAAAATAATACAACAAGATACCTTTTTTTTTTGTCCAGAATTCTCAGAGTAATAAAAAGAACAGTGGCCAAAAATGCTTTAAATATATTAACATTTTTTTAAACTCTGCAAGCCTTTGTTCTCAAGAAAGAAAACTGCTGTTTCACTTCCCTGAAGCCATTGGTAATATGATGCAAAAACATCAGAGAAAATCTAATCCAAGATAGGTGCAGCCCCCAAGGGAACATGCCCTTCTTTGTTTTATATTTCCATTGGAAATCTGGGAGAATTTGCATGCAAACATCTTATTTCATGGGGCTGCTTCTTAAATTGAGAGATTAAATCTAGCTCAGTATAAAGGCCTTTTCAATAAAGTGGGTTGCACAGTCTTCTGTTTACAGAAAATTGGTGCATCATCTGATACGTCTGAAATTGCTAACTTCTGTTTCAGTAAAGCTGAAGGAATTTCAACCAGCCCATTCTCTAAAAAAAAAAAAAAAAAAAAAAAATAATCCCTTAGCATCTTGTTTTAAGGTAGCTGGCTGGCAAGCAGTGTTTGGACTACTGTATATCATGATTCATTACAGTTGCAAAATGGACTGATTTTCTTGAGAAAGTCATATTTTCAGAACTATCCATCATATACAAAGTGTTCATAAATGCTTCAAAAGCTACAACACAACTATTAAATCCTAATTTCATTTTTTTCCTCCTCTTCATTTCATACATAATCAAAATTTAAATATATAAGTGATCATTCTTGTTGAGTGCACATTGACTGAACTTGCAGCAGTAGCGACACTCAGCATGAGCCACAGCTGATTTCTCAGTCCTTGGAGTTTTATGGGTCCCCTGTGCCTGTTATTTAACATACCTTCCACCATGACAGAAAGCAGCTGAGTTTGCGCAGTCCTCAGCACACTGACATCACTGAATACATCCCTTGCATTCAAGCAAAATTGCAACCCAAATTTTTCAGGGAGCAGGAGGGAAACGTGCCTGTTAGTGAAACCTTGTGAGTGTGGAACCAGCAGTGCAGGGCCAGAACTTCTCTCCTGCTCCCTGGTGATCCATCCAACATGCAGATTCAGGTCCTGCCAGAAAGTTGTGCCCAGCAGCTGAAGCAGGAGCTCCAACAGCTTTGCTTGGCAAATTTGCCAGGGTGCGAGCAACTGGAGAGGGCAGTGCTGTGTAATGTATGGATATGCTTCACCAGGTCTGCACACCTCAGGCAGTCCTTTGTCACTGCTGTTCTCAGGCAAATGACACTATTTAAAACCAGTGCCCCAGGAATTTTTCAACGCAGAATGCAGAAATGAAAGCTGACACAAACACGGCTGAGAAGAAGGGCAGGTAACTCGTACAGAACCAAGGTTATGGCCCAACATCTTTACAGCTGTTAGGACAGCAAACACTCTCAGCTGCATTTCATCGCCTACCAAGTAAGAAAGAGATAAAAGCTTTAATTAACAATGCCAACCTTTTCTGCAGGACTTTCCATGAATAGATCTCAAAGGTCTTCAATAATGAGTTAAGTAAAAAAAGTGTGCATCTCCTGAGTTCCCAACCAAGCCTCCCAGCACTGCTGCTTCCTTCCTCACCACTCTTCCCCTCTTTGGTTTCATGGAGAAGATCAAGTCTCATATGCTTGCAGGGTAGGACTGTTGACACTCTTCTATGCCTGGAAGGGGCTTCAATGTCCACTGAGGGAAGGGAATAAAGGATATTTTTCTGGATTTAGCTTTAAGAAATAAAAAACTGATCCCTGTTCCCAGGAGGTGCAGTGAGAAACATATCTGAAGCAGAATCTGCTGCCACACACCTTCTACTAGTTTTTTCATCTCAAGGTTATTTCTATTAAAAAAAATACTTCCCTTGGCAGAGAAGCCAACTAACAATGGATTTCAAATTTAGATTTTAGATATTTGTTTTAATGAGCAAACCAAACAATCCCAAAATCCTGTAATTTTAAACAATTGCTATTTTGCAACTTACAGCAATACTTCTAGGTACCAAACTAGCACTCAGGCCTTAATGTACTAGGCATAGTGCAAAAACAAAAAAAAAAAAAGAGAGAAACCCTTCCCTGATGACCCATGAGCTAAATACATAGGTTGAGGTAAAGACAACATGAGATTATACATCATGTGCAACACAGGGCCAGTCACCTAGCTGTCTATCTGCATACTGACTCACACTGCTTCTCCTCTTGGGAGGACATTTGCCTTCAACTAACAAGTTGCTACTTCTGCTAACTATGCCATCTGAAAACTATTTAATAAAACAGAAATAAATTGGTCAAGTAGCTGTAATAAAAGCAATTAGAGCTAACAAGAGTGATGAGAGTAGGCTGTCCCAGAGGCAGCAGGGTCAGGACAGGACTGCCCCATTATCCTGCCCTTTCTGCATGAGTCCCTCAGAGAAGCAGATGTGAGCAAGACTTCCCACAAAAGACTCCCCCAGCCCTAGTCCGGAACAAAGCTTTTTTTGTCAGCCTCATGCTTTTTCTGTACAGCCACGGTGCATAGACAAACCGACTATACCAAAGGCCTGGGGAGGCACTGAAGTTTCAGGATAGCTCGTCTTCACTCCCTGACTGGAAATACACCTCAGGCCCTTCCTGGTCCTTTCCCTTTTCTCTCTGTCCTCACCTTTCCTAAACAAAAAGTTTTTAAATGTCTGCTGAAGACAATAGAGAAAAATAAGAAGATGCAGGTAGTATGAAGAGTTTCAGGTATCAATTCAGGTAAACATCCAAACAACAGGGAAAACAGCCTCAGACCTTGATCCTACCTGAATAGCACTCAGAAAGTCAAACCTGGTAACTACTCCTCTGAGTCTGGTGGTAAAGAACTCCAGGCTGCCCTCTCCTCCTGCCAGCACCAGTGGTAGCCCCTTTTCCATCTCACTGAAGAGGACTGATGCTTCATTCGCTGAAAAAGGACAAAGACAGACATGGGGTTTTTTCAGTGTAACAAAGCACTTTTGATAAATTTCATGTGTGGAAGAATTTTTGTTTAAATAAATGTATACTGAATGAGGGGACAAGGGATTATGAGCTGACTACTACCCAGATTCTGTCAGCTCTGCAGAGAGAGTCATCCACTGGAACAAGTGCCATGGGCCACGCAGCAAGGCCAAGTCTCACACCAGGTTATGCAGTCACTCAGACTCTGTTTAATCAATTGCAAATCTTTCCTGAGGCAGAACTGAAGTAGAAGCTTAACCCATTGTCATTGGACAGAACAGCAAAACCTCACAGGGTGAGAAGAGAAAATCTCAGATGTGTCTCTCATGGGCAGCTCCCTGTTTTGTTGATGGTTAACTTACTGCACTTTTTTCCTTTGTTCCTGAAAATGTCCGCGATGTAAGAAGGGCTTATGGCCACCTGCCTCTCACATGCTGTAGGGTTTGATCCTTGAAGGAGATGGAAGTGATCCATGAAGAGGTGCCTCACAGGCTGTTGCTGCCATGAGGGGGAGGCCCCCTCTTTGACTGGGAGGTAACGCTAGGAGAGTTCACAGGCTGGAAATGGAGGATAAGATAGGAATGGGAGCCTGCAGCTGGGGAGCAGAGGCTAGAGATTACTTTTTTATTATTTTATTTTAAACGTATGTATTAATCATGGCTCAAAGCAGGGATGGCAATGGGAAACTGCAGCTGGAATGGGTAAGGTGGGAGGAGGAGGTGATTTTTATTTCAGACATAAATTATGTATTAATTGTGGCTCGAAGGAGGGGTCAGTGTGGGAATCTGTAGTGGACAGAAGACAGAAAGGAAAGATGATTTCAATTGTAAGTATATTTATTGAAGTGTAACTCAAAACAGGGACTGGATGGGAGTCTGCAGCTGGAATTGATAGGGCAAAGGAAAATACTGCTTTGGTGGAGTGGTATTTTAAACGTGACTAAGTCCTTAGCTCAAAGCAGGCAGAAGGGTGGGAATCTGCAGTCTGAGGATGTCAAGTAACATTTGTGGGAGAGAAGATCTTTATGTCTTTTCAGGTGCATTCAGAGCTTATGAAGGTTGCTGAGCTGACTTTGCTGGAGCTGAAACACCATCTGTTCTCAGAACCGGGTAATTCAGGATTCCCTAGCAGCCCTCCACTTCCCTGCTGGCTCTCAAGAGTCTGCTCTGCCTGACAGACACGGATGTGCCTACGTGACTGTCACAGTGGAGCTCATAACTGGAGAGCAAGGCAGCTGGCTCTAAACACAGCTTGCAGCATCTCTCAGTGTGACCAGTTTTGCTCAGGAATGGCTGCAGCTACCATTACACCACAGTACAGCCCAGTCTTCCTGCAGGACAGCAGCAGTGTGGGTCACTGTGGCCCCTTTGCCTGGTTTCCAGGCAGTGGGTCACTGCCCATCGCCTTGGTAGGCCACCATCCCTCATACTGATGATAAGTGATCTCCAGGCTGTCAGCTTTCTCTGCAAAGAATGTCAGATGGAGCCAGCTGGGAGTGGGGCTGTGTGCTGCCTATGCCCACTCTTGTCTGGGCAACAGAAACAGTCATTCCCCTGGAATTAGCCTAAAGGACCTGGCTGGCGTGTTCTGGAAACCCATTTTGTTGGGGAAGACATATCTTTGAATTCAAATGGTGTGCAGTATTGGTTAGAAAGAGAACGCTGAGCCCATGGAAATGTCACCAGAGTGCTAGTGCCAATTAATATTCATGTATCACAGAGATAACAGGCCTTTCCTGTCTGAAGCTCTTGTCTGAAGCCTTGTGTCTGGCCAGTGTGTTCTATGTTGCAGCCCTGAGCAGGAACTTTACATCTTCCATGGGTTGATGTCTGAAAGAGCCACTAAACACCATGGATTATTTTCAGTGCATCATTGCAAAACCACCTGTGCTGAGTAACTTTTCAATAACAACCTGTGAAGACTGTTAGAGTATTCATGGAGCTTCAGAACAAATATTTTTTTTTTTTAAAGATAGTTTTGGTGTTTGCTTCTTTGCTCCAAAAAGTAAAAAAATTAGAGAAATATGTGATACATGCTTTTCATGAGACATACCAGCATCTGTTTCCCTTCTGGCTCTACAAAACATGCCGCTATATCTGTGCTGCTGCTTTCTCTTGAAATTCTCACAAGTGCAAACCCTTTTTACTCATACTGTGCATATTTGTGTACATTATATATATTAAATAATTAAGCTTTTGGTCTGTAAATGTGCATATTGCCCAGTGTCTATCACACTCAGGAGAAGTTATTCCTGAAGGAGATTCAAAGTGCCTGAACCATCATGATACAAAACTTCCCAGTAGGCTCCAGAGCTTTTTAGTTACCTTGTGAGACTCATGCGTAGCATGATACTAAGTGGTGAAGGAGGCAGCAGTTCTTGCCTCTTAGAGGAAGATTAATGCTGTGCTCATCAGCTGTACCAGACTTTGCTTTACACATAATAGACCATCACTGAATGATGAGTTGCAAAGAAGAAACTGGTCAGAAAGTCTGAGGAATTGGTCAGAAGGTTTAGCATCAGGTTATGCTGTTGAACACGTGTTATATTTGAGGAATGCAAGTTTTGAGGTAAACATTGCATTTACGTTAATTCATGCCAGCTGTGGGCACTCTGAAGAGAGGCCTTAAAAGGTCTCTTTTCCTCTGAGTGAAACAGCAAATCTTTGCTGCTTTTCTTGGTCTAAGCAGAATTGACATCCATCTTGTTTCCTATCCTCTAGATCTCAGATCTGCTCACATTTCAGTGCTTGGGCTTGTTCTTTGGCTGTGTTAGCCTGCAAGATTATGACAGGAAGAAGTAACCAGTTTTCAGGCAACGTACTGTGCCAAACTCACAGCCCAGACCTTGATCCAGTGTGAGTCACCTTCAAAAGCTCATCCTGATTTTATCCACCTCAGTGAGCAGGGGGAGACACCCTCATAAACTCAATATGTAGCAAAGGCCTCGATGTGTCTGAGTTCTTATTTCAATGCCCTAAACCTTCCCAAAATTATCGTGAATTCGTAATAGCTTAAGTCAAACTTTTGGAGCTATTCTATCCCTTGTGAATTAATGGGGATTTCCAAAAATGATCATCAAACTGGCTTTCTTTTAGCCTGTCCTTTCCTCATTCTCCTTAAACTGAAAAAACCAACCAACCAAACAAAAAAAAACCCCACCAAGGTTTGGATTTTTTTATTCTTATTTTAGGTTTCAACTAAAAGCTTGATTTTTTTCCTCTCATTTCAAAATTAAATAAATGGGGGGGGGGGGAACACACCTTCTTTTTAATTTAATTGGCTGTGGGAAAACTGAAGACAATTAATTGAGTATTTCTGGAATTTCACATCTTAGTAATATCTATTCTCTATTGCAGATTCTCTGATTGTACTGGTTTTACTTGTTCTACCATCAGACAAATATCCTATTTTTAATGTTGCTAACTTTCTTGTTTCATGGACCAATAGCAATCAGATTTAGGCCACAAAATAATTTAAAATTTCCATCTCTTTCAAAATGACATGACTTTTCTCCGATAGTCACCCATGGAAGACAGCAGGCAAACAATGTAAGAGAAAATAAATGAAAACACATTCAAACAATAGTCTCATTTTTGCATGGCTGCAAACATAAACAGCAACAGTTCATTGTGAGTGTATCTGAAGGGCTGAGGTGTCAGTGGATTATTCTAAAAAGCTTAAGAGCTTTTTTTGATTAAAAATGGTCCATAAATACTTCCCTATATAAAGGTTTAATAAAAAAGCAAAGTCAAGCACTCCTGACTGTGGTGTATTCATAATTCAGTATTTGAATATTATTTGGAGATTTCACAGGGGTGACTTCTTTTTCATTTCTGACTGTTGTCTAGCTCTGAGCCAGGATGCTTCTGCTTCAAGTTTTAAAACTGATGATATTTAAGAGAGAAATTAAAAGGGAATATATTTTCACTTGTAAGTCCATGGTATTGAGTTTTTAGAAGACAGTTCAAACAGCTGGAGTAAGCACAAATCAGTGCATGTCTGTATGGGACAGATAAGTAAATTATCTGCTGTTGGAATAGACACCAGTCATGCTGGGGGTAGGTTGGAAATAATGTTCTTATCCTCTGAAAGTTTTTAATATTTTGAAAAAGTCTCAAATAAAATGGAAATGAAAAACATCAAATATTGCATTTGGTCACCCAAAATGTTCAAACTATTAAAATTTTACACTGGTATTTTTTAACACCATCAAAATAGTATTTTGATATCTTCAAAATGTTTTCCCAAATTTTGTCAAAATGAAAAATGTTCAGAACTGATCTTTTTTCCATGAAACATTTATTTTTGGTTAATGAATGTACATTAGCTAAAAAAAAAAAAGCTTCCTAAATTCCTCCTAGCCAGTGCTTTTTTCAATTTTCATTTTAAGGATGTTTAAGGATACTAATGTAAAGAGACAGCTCATCCAAATTTAAGTTTTCTTTCTTGGCACTCTCATTGACTTTCTCGGTAAAAGCAAGGGTTTACAATGAAGACTGTATCTTTCTTTTGAATTTTATGTGTACCAACAGTTCTTTTCCCATTTTCAAACAGAACTCCAAACTAAGACTTTTTCTGTTTTTTAAGACAGTAGTACCTTTACAGATATACAAGTTTACCTGTGCAAACCCTTACATTTCAAGACACAATGAGCCTTTAACTCCCATAAGATAAATCAGAACATGACGTAGCTCATATGGGTGCAATTTTTGCCTTCTCCAATCTTCCCTTGGTTCTCTCTGTCATCCTTTTTCAGTTCAGTCTAGTTGTGTGTTGGATCTCACTGTTTCCAGGGTTCCCAGGCTTTGAAGCCTTACTGTCCTCCAGTTCCTGGCTCTGCAGTACTCATTCTCAAATCTTTGCTGATCATACTCTCTGTATGATACTTCCCTGGGGCTTCCGACTGCCTGTTGATATTTTCTCTTTCAGATCCTCATCTTGGCTTCTGCTGTATTTCTCTCAAGCTTGAAATCCTTTATGGCTAAATTGCTTCAACTCAAAGATTTTAGAGTTGTGAGGAACTAGAATCTTCTTAGATTAGACTAGTCATGTAAAACATAATTCTCAAAGTGTAAGGATAGCAAATCATGGCAAAAATTACATTCCATTCCACTTCCTCTCCAACAGAAGCATGATAGCTTTGCAGTGTCATCTAGCTAAGGAATATATATGAGAACTAGGCTTCCAAAGAATAGTAAGACTCAGATCAGCAAATGACATTAGACATGGGAAATAACAGGGAAGATGAAGCATACATTTCTGAAGTCTTAGCAATGCAAACACTTCTTTCATGGTGATGCTAACAGGCAAATAACCCTGGAGAGAGTGTGCAGTAAGCTACAAAGCTCGTGTAGGACTAATGCACTAAAATATTAGCTTCCTATCCCCGGAACTGCACAAGGCAAGCCCTGTGCTTATCGCCTCTGTAACTCATAGAAGTTAGTGAGATTGCCAGCACAAACAGCAACACAGGAAAAGCTAGGTGTACACAAGGAACTCTTGGTGTACATCCAAACAAAAGAAAGAATCCAGGGCGAAGAAGCATGAATGTTAATAATCTTGCCAGAGATCCTTTCTTCAAGGCTAATAGTTCAGTAACCTCCTTTGATGTATGACTTGAATATATCACAGCATCTGTATGCCTCCAGCACCTCCCTTAATGCACGACTACAGCCAGAATTAATTAGTAAGCAGGAGTGGGAAGGAGCAAATGACCCTGTATGATGTCGATCAGTTTGTTCTTACTGCTAGTGCAGCACTACCAATAATTTAAGCAGAATTTTAATAAAGCACACATAGTGGCTGGTTCCCAGTTGCCAAGAGTCTGTGGTAGACTTCACACCCTATAGCTTTTAATTATTCATCGCTGTGAACAACAGGAACCAGAGATGCCTAAGGTACTGGACAAATCCCTTGACCTGCTCAGACAAGAGATGAATGTCCATTTGATTCATTCTTCTATTTACCTGTCAGTTCCATTATTCCAAATCTAATTAATTTTGTTTGCACTGAGGGATAACACTATCTTGCAAGTGAGCACATCAGCAAAACAGGGAATTCAGCTGGGCTAATCTAAAAGGTTTCAAGGCAGAAGCTGGATTCCACTTGCACTGCTAGAATTAGTGAAAGACACAGTATAACAACCTTTGCCCATGCTTGGCTATAAGGTCTGTAGCCATGAACTGGGATCTGAAATCAATCCAAATTTTCAGCTCCTGTTGTGTTCTTTGCCTGTTAAGGGGACATAACAGGCAATTTGGTCAAGTATGTGTGAGAGCAAAACAATTCCTCTTCGCAGTTTTACAATTTTCCTATTCTGAGGACCAGAGAAAGTTACCCAACATAGAGAAAATATAGTTGGAAGGGAAAAGCAACTTTTCTGTATGTACAGTCTTGCCATTAAAATTCTTTGCCACAGCCTCTGACTTTTTTTATGAGGACATCAAGTATTTTTGTCAACACAATTCCTTTTCCATTAAAAACTTTTGTTTCTTCCTCCATGCTACCCCATTGTCCCTATTAAGAAAATGGATGGAACTTCTCTTTCTTCACTCCCTTTCTTAAGGCTTAAGGTTTGTGATGATCTTAGCCAGAGATAGCCTGCTGGCCATAGAAAGACCAGTGGTGGTTCTTCCCTTTTTTACTCTTTTTCTGCACACATTCCTCTTGATTATAACCTTAATTAAAGCCAAAGGATGCTTTAATTCTAGGAAGCATGTAGCTATTGTACCCCACTCCTGTTTGTCACAGTATATTGCTGTCTACTGTTTGCCTCTATTTCTTTGAAGAGAAAGAGTCCCTATTCTGATATTATAATAAATACAAAGAAACCCCAGTCTAACTGCAGCCTTTGAACTGTATTGCAAATAACAACAACAATTACTCCTAAAAATAATATAGAGTATCACTTCCATGCCCAGGAAAAAAATCCAAATCTTCTCTTCTGCCTTATGTGATCAGCAGGATTGTTGTGCACTACATTTACGTCGCCATGTAAAGATGAGAGACAGAACAATTAGTCTTAAACTCAGTTTTCCAAGTCTAAAGCAGACTAAGGAAAAACCATATGAGGTCAAAACTCTCGGTGAAGCAATAAAACTAATTCCCCACGCTAAGCTCAGTGACTTATTTCAGTGGGGTTATATTAGGGTGAGTTTGGCCCATTATTTTTTAATTGCTTCCAAATGTGTCTCTGCCTAGTGAACTATCCTGATAAAAATAATGGACTCTCATGAACTCCTCTGTCCAAAGCAACACCAAGGTACTGCTAAGAAATGTTTATGGGTGAAGCCTCATCTCTTTATCTCTACACACCCAAAAACAGAGGCAAAATGTTCATATTTCCCCAGAGTGAATATCAGACAAGAAAGAGAAGACAAGAGACCGGCCTGAGAGTGGTATTGCAATCCCATGGCTGATCTCATTATTGCCCTGGAGCAACTGTGGTGCACAGCCAGGTTAGTTGCCTCACCAAGATGGACTTTCCTTCCCACTTTTCTTAGTCCAACACCTTCAGAACTGGGGTCATATACTAGTGTTTTCTAACACTGTAGAGCTAGAAAGACATGCCTCTGCTCTCTCTGGAGCTCAAATCAGTCTCCACATTGCACCTACTACACTGCTTGCTACTGGATGCAAACTGGGAGAATGCTTATAAGGGAATCTCACCAACACCTCCAATAAAGTGAACCACATAGATTAGTTCTCTCAAAATTTCTTTGTGGGATACTGTGAAAAAGGCTTGGAGCTGCAAACAGCAAGGCTTAGGAAAGCATCAAAACTAGTCAGAACTTGTACACAATCATTTCTGAAATCTCCGGGTTTGATTTGGCTTCTCTTGTGTTGGGTCTCTTGGCCATGCCTGAGCCAAGGCACGGCTGAACTTTACACTTAGTATTTTGTTGCATTTTGCATTAAATCCTCTCTAGACCTCTCAGAACATAAAACAGTCTCCCTTCTTTGTTTCCTACAAATCACAGGAGAAAAAGCAAGGTGATGTTTTCATCTGGGATTGCAGCAAAAGAGATGCAGTAGAATACCACTGCACTGATAGCCTTTATTTGAATTTCTGTTGGGCAAAATAAGAGAACATGTTTTGCTGTACGCATGCCATAGATACTAGACATATGAAATCAAAACAGGAATGGTTGTTTTGTTCCACCTAAACAGAATTGCTGATCCCACAGGTCTCTGGAATGCTCTTCTGATGGTGCAGGCTTCCAAAAATCCTGTAGGCCCCAGCAAGACTGGACATTTTTTTTCCTGTATGCAATGCTTCATACTGGTAAAAAGGAGATGTATAGATATGATTTTAGTTTTAAGAAGACTAAAGAGATTTAATATGTGAGGCTTTTTAATGACGTTCTTTACAATGTTTTATGATAGATTAATAAGCTTCTAGAGCAAACAGTCCAAAATCCTACCTATTGGGTTTTGCCTCACAAACTCTAATGACAAAAATACCACCGTGATGTCAGTTTGGTTCCCTAAATGCTTGATAGCATCTACAACACAAGGATGGCTAAACTTCAACTCAAATAAAAATGAATATCTGTGGGTCCAGGGAAGTTCATGGAGAATCAGTGAGGGGGTTTAAGAGACAGGTCAGTGACACACATGTAACTACTGCCACTACCCTGAAAATGGCAGCTGGCTCTCAAATAGCCATGACAACAGATGTTCACACCTCCAAGGTAGGGTGCTATTGCAATGGTGAAACATGGATAGCCATTTCTCTTTGGAAACAAAGTGGTGTATTCAACAATTTATTTCCTCTAGTATCAATCTAGGTGATCACTGTGATTAATTTAATGAAATCTGTGTAGCATCCTGGTCAGGCAGGAGCTGAGGAACAGTGCAGGGCCTTGAGGCAGCTTTCATGGGGACTGCTGGGGTCAGCTGCCTCCAGTTTCTGTTCAGGTTTCCATTTGAATTCAGTACTGACCTGACACACAGTGCTGTGAAATGAGGATGCTGAGCCTACCCAGCCAGGCTGCTGTAGGGACACTCCAGTTAGCAGGGAGAGCATATGTGTGCTGTAGGCACAGGGAATTCCAGACTTGGTTAAGGAGTACACCAAGACCAGTTCTAGCGTTGACTGCAATTCCAGCCATACTGTGCAGCTAACACAGGCGTACTGCACGTGTATGCATTCAAATGGCTGAGGTCATCTCTGAGTTGGCTGGGCTGCAGGGCCGTCGCTGTTGGCAAATCCTATTTTAGAGGGTCACTCTTGAAAGCATCCTTTAGAGATACTTTTCCCCATGTCGTTGTTGGACATGAAATGAAAAGCTTGACTCCAGGTAGAAGAAAATTCAGAAGGCTATTTTATTTTTCACACAGCCCTTTTTATAACATGCTGCACTAAAGAACCATATGATTGGTTAGAAAAGACAATACTTCTCTTCATTGGTTAAATAATAAAAACAACATCTGTAAGAGGGTTGTTATGATAGCTTAGCAATATTATGAAAACAAAGGACTGTTTACATTTCACTGCCCTTGAGAGTATTCTTTCTCTCACAGAAGAATCAGCCACTGATCAGGCTGAAAATTTTCACAAACTCAGAAAATCAGATCCACACCCTGTTATTCAAATTCACACTTACTCTTCTTCTTCTTACATGTTTTTCTATTTCTCTTCTCTGTTTCCATTGCTGACAGAAGGACTGAATTTCTTCATGTGGGCAATTTTGGCCCCCTTCAAGTTCACGAGTTATGTAATTATATTGCAGTTAGAGCTACAGAAACTCTAATACAGTGAATGCTATTACATGATTATAATACACAGTATCTAACTGAATACTTTTTAATGTATTAGCATAAAATTTGGGAGCCTGAAGTGATATATTTACTATCAGCCTCTCTCCCTTTTTTTCCGTGGTATGGAATGAATGTAAAACAGAAAAGGGAAAAGTGTAGTAGCTGATACCTATTCCAGATGTTCTGCTAAAAGGTGCTTTTTATAAGAGGATATCATTTGGAACAGCCCTGACCTAATACCTAAAGGATTATTCTAACTGTACATTACACACATGCTCACATATATGCATACATATTCCCACCAGCAATGTGAGAATTCTACAAGTCTGGAGGGGAAAATGTGAAAAACACTGGATGAGTGAAAATGGAATTGTAAAAATATTTCTTCTCAAGTTTAAAGCAGAAATGAAAAGGGTTGGGTTCTCTCACTAAATGCCTCAAATTACCAAAAGAACAGTTGGCAATCTGTGATTCCATGATTCTTCTGTCTTACCAAAATTCATGGAGAGACGATCTGAACCTCAACTTTAGTTTGGTTCAGTCTAAAGGTCAGAAAAAATTACAGCTATCTGAAAATTTCTATCCAATCTGCAAAACCACACTCAATATTGCAAATCTGCTGAGCTTGATTCTTTGCTGGTGATTGGACACCCTCAATACTAATCGCAAGTGAAAAAAAGACCAAAAATTGAGAGAAAAAGTAGAAGTGAAGATAAATGTTGTCCACCCCTAATGATACTCGCTCAACTTCTAGGTGAGTTCAGGACTGATTGGAATCTGAAGAATTCAAACATAATTAAAATTTCATCCTCAATTTTTTTAACAAATAAGGACCAAATTTAACTATTTAAAGATTATAGTCAAAAAGTTAAAGAAAACTCTGATAAAACCCTGACAAAACAATCAGGGGCAGGTAGCATCTTCACTTTCATTTGCCACACTTCCATCCCCTTATTAGATATATGAAAACATAAGTGTGCCTGATGTTTTACTGCCATGTAGGAAGATGCTGTCGCTCGCTGAAATTTCACTTAGACTCCTGAGGGTAATGGGACTCCATGTGTGTCTGGGCTGCCTGCAATGTACTCATTAAAGATTGCATTCTTTCCTGAACAGCTTGTACCTATTCACATGTCATAGGATAATCTTCCAATTACCCTGGAATGAAACCGTGAAACAATGTTGGGAGATGAACAGTTTCAAACCAAGGGTTTGGGGATTAGATAGGGATATGTGTTTCAGATAAATCCTCACGTATTAAAGAGCATGTTTGTTTTAATGACAACTTGAATACTGCATCACCTTCCTTAATAGGGAAGCAATTAAACCTTCAGATATATCAATTAGCTACTGATGGGCAGATTTCCTGTTTGTTAATATACCATTAGAGAGTCATATGGCTCTGGAAAGTTTCAAGACTGCTGTCTGGGGCTTTTTGCACTTCAGGGACATTTTTTGCCGACATTAAACCCCTGCTTGATTCCTCATCATTAAATATCAGCTGAAGTCCAGGAGCAGAAGAGAACTTCAGGCTTGAAACCAGCAGAACTGCAGAAAGTGAGCTGCTACCTTATTATGATCATAGAGTCAATAAAGTCACCTGATGGCAGATTTAGAGGAACTCATTAGGAGATGGAATTTGGTTGTGCAGACAAGCTGCTGTGATTCTGGAACCAGGCCCTTTCATTAAGGTCTTCAAATAGGATACAACGCAGAGGGAGGGAGAGCCTGCAGGGCATTGCAGCTTTCAAGCATGGCAATAAGAATTCTATATGCATAGAGCACACTACACTGCAAGGCAAAGGAGTTAAGCATTTAGGTGAAATTCAAAAGAAAAGAAATGAGATAGGAATTTAAGACACCTATATCTCCTTAGAAGTGATATTTTGTAATTCTGACTTAGAGTGAAAGCCATGACATCCAATGACAATACAGTGCAACAGACCTTTTATTGCCTAATCTCTATGTAAATTTACTGATTTCTTATTCTTGGAATTTAACTTTTTGTAAACATAATTGAATTAATCTAAATCAAAACAAACCCAAAGCTTTTCATGTGGCCAATACATTTTTCCTTTGTTTCTCTGATTGCTGCTAAAGCAATTGCTGATTGTTG
Source organism: Cettia cetti (assembly GCA_013401135.1). NCBI lineage: Eukaryota > Metazoa > Chordata > Aves > Passeriformes > Sylviidae > Cettia > Cettia cetti. The sequence goes on from VZUI01089299.1 coordinate 79,748, forward strand.
CATTTAGCACGCATCTTCTAATCAGCGAGCTCTGCTCCTGCAGCACTTGGCCTTATCTGAGAAAGGTGAAAAGATGAAGCTCCTAAAAAGTATCAGTCTAAGATACGTAAGTCATAGACATGTCCTGTAAGCCCAGGCCAGAGCAGGAGAAACTCTGTCTCATAAGCAGAAGGCACCCTAGTGAGCTGCTGAGCTGTGCATGCAAAAGTAGAAATAGGTGCTATAATTTTGAGCCAGAGAGAAAACCACCACTAACAATTCCCCTTTTGAGAATCATCCATGTAGCAAAAGTCTAGCTATAATGAAAGAGAGTAAAGGTCCTGAATTCTTTCACTGCAATTTTGGTTATGATGAACTTATAAAGAAAGTGAATGGAGTAGAGCAGCTTAATTATAAAAGGGCTTGCTGTGGTTACTTTAAAATCTTGGATAGGGTGTAGGGTGCTTTTTCTCCCAGCCATCTCTTTAAAAGAAGGTCAAGAGTGTTCTGGACAGTCCCCCAGAAAGCACACAGTTAGTGCCGTGTGTACTTGAGCTGCTAGTTTTTTACCATCCTACATCTGCCTTCAAAACATTTAGCATTAAACTTTGTTCAACAGCATTGCAATGGAAGGAAATGAACAATTTAGCTCTCTTAGTGGGGTGAGTGCATAAAAACAGTAGGCAAATAATAGATCATTATTGTACCAGTGAATAGCTTGAAATAAAATAAATTAGAAACCTGGAGAAGGTAAGTATGCATCTTTTTATGTGTTGGAAGCTCAAAACAACTTAAACTGTCTGATATTCTGTTTGCTGTAACTGACTTGGCTCTGTGAGCAGTTTCAACGCCAAAGTTTCTAAAAAATACAGTCTGTGTTCATCTTATAGGCATGAATATGTAAAGGTTTTTACCGGTGTGTTATTTGTCTGCCATGTTCCTGTTCCTGTTCCTGTTCCTGGCTGTTCAAACCTGAACAGGCTGTCTAGTTTTCCTTTCTGCACTGACTGAAACCAGCTGGAAGTTTCTTGCAAGTGTTCACACAAAATGTTTAAAAAAATCACTCTGCCCTGCTTGATTATTTGCTTCTCTCTCTGTCACTTTTCTTTATACTTTTTTTTTTTTCTTGCACCTTGCAGCCCAAATTGTGGTCTAGAACCACTGCACACAAAGTGCTGGAGAAACATGAAACATCCATGCTCTGTTCCAAATGGCTTAAAATAATGTAATCAAAATACAAGACCAGTGACCACAGATGGATAAGAATAAGGGAATAACAAGATCATACTAGTGGGTGCTTTCCATGCGCCTGTAAGCTAGCCATGTTCAAGTTTTTGGCAAAGGAGAATTTTAATAAGGGATTCAAAGGAGGATAACAGTTGGTTTTATGAATGCACATGCAGGCTCCTCTCAAGCCTGAGGGGCAGCAAGGGAGAAAGCACAAAAGATGCTTGTTGGAAAATTTAACAAATTGATCAATTGAAGCTGGCATCTGGGGCGGACTGATGCTGGGCATTTGTATTTTGATAGTGAATAAAAAGTGACAAGTTGGGAGTAAGCCATGAAGGGCTTTGAAAGTTAAGAGAGTCACAATAAGCTTGATGCCCCAGAGGAAAAAGGGATCATTGAAAGGGTTCAAAGATAATGGGTATAGTCTGATATAGAACAACAGGCCAGGAAAATGATTTATATTGCTGGGGCCTGAAATGAGCAGAGCAAGAGTGCTTTTGTGAGGGCCAGAGAAAAGGGCATTGCACTAATCAGGATGAGCATTGGACAAGAACTTCAGCAGTAAGAAGACACAATAAAGGCTATTGTCTAGAGATAGCATGTGAAACAGGGTGTGGGCTGAACTGGGAGCACAGATGGGAGACTCACTGAGAAGATAGAATCTCATGCTTCGCATGTGGACATCCAAGGCTGAAATCACTGTTGCTCACCACAATCAAAGATGAAGACAAGAGAAAGGATTTGTGAACATTCAGGGCTTTTAGTCACTGTTAGTGTGATACCCAGAGACTTATCAAGACTCTCACTGGGATAGAAAGACATGTCTGGAATAAATTGCTATGGATCAGAGCTCTGATCCTGTATTATGGAAACTGTGATTTGTTTGCATGAGTGCATGAAATTATCCACAACGGGTAGAAGAGGAAGAGAAGGGAATCCTGTGGAATGCTTAGAGAAGGCAAAGGAAGAGAGGGTACTTTGAGGAGAAAAGAAGGGGAAATATTAGTAATCAAGAAAGGAAAGGTGGTTAAGAGGAGACTATTTGATAGTGTTAGTAATACTCACAGGGCCAGGAAGTTGAAGATGTAGGACTATTGAAATTTAGCAAAGGATTTGCCATTTATGGTTTCTTCAAGGTAAAGGGAGAACATATGGGGGATATAAGGTAGCAGCAGAAGGAAGAAATTCAGGGAGTTATTGTAAAGAGAAACTTCAGCCTGTTTACAAGGAAAAGAGATGGGTGGAAATTATAGATGTAAATGAGGTGAAAGGTAGGAGATTTTAGCTAGGAGAAGAAAACAAGTATTTTTGTAGCATGAGGAGAGAAAAGAGCCAAAAGACTGAGAGGTGAAGGAAAAAGGAAGGGAGCAGATAACAGCAAACACTGACACTGGAAGAAAGGGTAGGATGAGGCCACTGTGACAAGCAAAAGGTCATCCAGAAAGAATGTTAAACAAAATATCTGATTTTTAAATATATCTTACAGGCTATTTGTCGGAAATGCATTTGGGAATAGATAGCCACAAGAATTTGCCCTGAAGATCTGCTTTGAAGACCTAAGCACATGAAGTCAAGAAACAGAAACACAGACAAATAAGACATGCTAATCAAAGCAGCTCAGTTTTCAGTTCAGGTTTCCTATACAGGACATTTGTAAAGAAAAACACATCTTTTGAGAATAGAAGACTACAGAAAAATAAAAAAGAAGTTCTGAAGGAGTATGAGTTTCTGTGTTGGTATTGACCTATTTCAAATGTAACAGACCATTGGGGGATTCAGAGTGAGGGGTTCATTTTTCATCAGAATAATACTGAAGGCTACATTGTGTTCACAACAATATTCTGGACTAATACATGGCTTTGTGGTCTGGATTTTAAAATCTCAAGCACATCATGGTCTCATCCTTGCTTAAAGTGATGCCCCATTGAATCGCTTCTAAAATTTAGTTCAGCAGAAAATTCCTTAAAAAGCTAATGTTTTAAAAATTTTCCAGAAGCCTACCCAATTCAAAAGCCTTCTGACAAAGCACTAATGGCATCCTTATGAAATCTTCCCTGCTTTCCAAATATCTTCCGTGAGTGCCTGATCCAGGAGCCAGGTGTCCAGGACTTCTTGCTCTTTGAGAACAATTCTTAGCTGAATGAGGGAGACAGGAAGCTTGGAGTTTAACCTTCCAACTTTTACACAGTTTCATCGCTTTGAAAGCAATAATTTTCAATACCTTCAAATAGTTTTATTTCCTTCTTTATAAGAATTCTGATGTTTATTCAAAGGTGAAATTATTTTTCCTCAGTGCTTCTGAACATGTTGCAGAACAAAACTACCAGCTTTCAAACACCATAAATGCTAAACAACAAAGTGAAAAATTGACACATGCTTTTCAGCCATTAAGAAACCATATGAAATGAGACATCTTTCTTGCACATTGTCAAGTGTGTGCATTTTGGGGGAAATTCAGGTAAATTAATGAATGTGTTGAATTCACATTAAAACTTCCATTGAATGGTGCCTGTATTGCAATACTTAACAAATGTTGATTGTGCTATATGGAGCAGAAGAGAATTAGCTGCAGTTTGGGAAGAGGGAAATGTATAATTTGGTGTTGGTAGTGCTTTTCAGGGAATGGCACAGACATCTGACTTCTTGATTTTATAGCTGAATTTATGGATGAATCAGGGCAAGTAACCCTATTAATATAGCAACTTAATATTTTATCTTTGAAGATCGCATTTTGCTACATGGTCTTATAAAAGCACGATATTTTAAAGATAGTGTTGTCTAAACTGCCTGAGGTAGGTTATAGAAAGGTATGGATGCAGCAACAACAAAATAAACTACACTGAAATAGACAAATTAGGGAAATTTTGAGAACAGGGATTGAACTCAATCCTGTAAACACAGGTAGGTCAGGCTGCTGTGCTGGACCTCTAAAACAGAGTAACAATTTCATGTGGCAATCACTGTAAGTGAGTTGACCTGTATTTTAAGGGACAAAAGTGGTGTAAGAATAAGTTACTGGGACAACATCTTACTGTTACAATGGTAAATGTATCCTACACTATATGAAACCATAATATTGTGTGGTTGCTTATGAGTTAAGTTCATACAGGACAAAAAGCTGGAGTGATCACAGTAACTTCTAATTTAGAAACTTGACAGGAACAGACAATTATCACTGTACAAATTTATATCAATTTTATTTATTTTAAGGTAAGCTGATCTTCAAGTAAAGTAATTTCAAAGTAGCCTGAAAAATATATTTTATTTTTGAAATAAATTCTGAAGAAAGCAGGTCACTGGAAGGGCAACATCATGGAGACAAAAACAGCTTGAGAACCACCGAGAGCATACAACATTCACAGCACCCCCATTTGCTGCATGGAAATCACTACCTATTATCCATCTGCAACCAACTTTGAATGAGTCGGCACCCAACGTAACATAATAGGACCTTGCCCCAAACACCCACTTCTGCTTCCTTCATGATAGTCTGTGCTGTGGCTGAACATCTCTTTTAAGTTGCCTCATAAAGTCAGTGTGTATATTTGCAAGGGGATATATTTCTTAATGTTGAAAAAAAATGGAAAGGGAATTAGAAAATTCTTCTTGCTTGTAGATGATTAGAATACTGTGTTGTTTAGCATGGCATGTCTGTATAATTGTGGAAATTCTCAGCTTTTGTTATAGTGTGTGATAATTATTATGTATTACTGCAGGTTGATGGCACTGAGCAACAAAGGTCTTCTTCCTTGCACAATTACAAAACTTCCAAAGTTGAAGTCACAACCATTTTATTAGTATACTTTGCTTCCATTCACAGAAATCACAACATTTGATTCTTTGAGAAATGCAAACAGAGTACTTTCCTCTGAGTAATGTCTTCCAGACATACACACTAGGATACTGTTTGCTTATCTGTGTCTTTTCAGATTTGGTTTGTTTTTCTGTATATTTGACATAATTAACTAACTGATTTTATTTCTCTGAATAGGATTGCAGTTTGTAAATTAATTCAGGTAAGAAACTAAAAACAATGAAGAAATGAAGTGGAAAAAATCAAGATGGAAAAAAAGAAGGATCCTTCTGAAGTTAAAATCCCATCAGTTTTTTGGGGGGAAAATGGAAGGAGTAGTATACCTACATATAGTGTTAGAGGAAAAAATAAATCATACATAAGTTAAATGAAAACAAAATGTACTGGGTGAAACTGTACTAGATTGTGCTATCTTGCTGTTCCCAGGGATCTCAAATCTTTTAACCATGAGTGAAACTTATTTTGATTTCTAAGAAGTTTGAGCTAAGCATGAAACTGGTAGATGCCCCAAACAGTGTATGGGCCAAGACAAAATAGCATATTTCCATTCTGTAGTTGCCACAGGCTGTAATATAACCTACAGGAAAAGGGGAAGTGCCCACCTGTTGCAAAGTGATGCAGAGATCTTAGTGAAATTCCATGACACCCACAGTAATACCTGAATAGCATAATCATAACAATGTTTTGCATTATATGTGCACATTTTTTGCTTTACAGAAAAGCTTCTGTAATGTCAACAATGTTAAGCTGCTTTCTGTAGGAATAAAATGTGAACTACTTAGTATAGGCAATTCTGACACTACAGAAAGACACGTTGGTAAGAAAAGGTATGTGTCTTTCACAAACCTAAAAATTCCTTTGGGACAGAAAGAAACCCAGAATCAAAAACTCTTTGGACATAAGCATAACTATCTCCTCTGTTTGTTAATCTTCACCTTTTAGTACAGACTGTGACAAATTGTTCTGTCTTCAACAGAAATGTAATTGTTTTACTCTAACTCTGCAAAAACTTTCAGTGCTTTCTAAGATGTAGCTAGCTGAAGTCAGCAGTAGCTAGTGTGGGACCTTATTTAATATTTTTCTTAATAAATGCCACAATTAGATTTACATTAACAAAGTTTTCTAGACCTTGCAAATTGGGAGACATTGCCAATATTTTGTAGAGTATTATAGAGAATACGCTACAAAAATTGTTGCACAAATGATTCTGAGATGTGAGGTAGTAGTAAGGCAATGATAGTCAACAGCAAAAAACATTCATTTAGGATCTAATATCTAGCATTTCTGCCCTAGGTGAGGAGCGTTTGTTTTGCCAACACCTGTGGAAAAAGACTGATGGATACACAGCCACAAGCAGTAACACGTCATCTCAATTGTACCAGTGAGGTATTTCAGCAGAGACAGGGAAGTTAGAATAGTGTTGTGCTAGATATGAGAAAAAGCCAGCTAGAGTGACTATGTGTGTAGTTGCATCCTTCCATATTAAGTGACTGGATCTAAAGAAGATTCAAGAAAGAGCTGGTATGATCATCCAGGAGCTGCAACTTTGATGGATCAGATGAAAGCAGGAAGACTTGGCAAAGCAAAGTCTGGGAGAAATATATAATTCTACAGTGGTAAGAAGGATAAAGAGTGGGTAGGGAAAGCAGTGTTTCAGCATTATTCAGTTCAATGTTTATACAAACACAAAGGAAAACCACTGGTCACAAATATATCTGTAGCAGAATTTCTTAGGGAGCAAGGGCATGATTTGCTCCTGAATTAGGTTGGACAACCCTGCCTGGGCCCAGTCAACCTAGGCCCAGGTACAGGCCTCAGTAAAGGCCTGGACCTGTGGCACAGTTAGAAATTATGTTAAGGTATGCAGGGAGAAACAGTAGTTTATTTATGAGGTAATAGGTATAGATATTAGTTTGAGCACTTTAGCCACCTTAAGTATAAAAGTAAACAATGTTTGTTTGCATTCTTTTTATCCTGCACACCAATGAGGGGATGCTTGGAACTGTAAACAATATTGAAATGTATAAACTGCCATTTTGCGTGAAATAAAGGAGAACATATGTAGTCACATCGGTGAAATTACATTACTTAGCTGGTATCTCATTACTTCGGGGGAACTTCCCTTTTCATATATCTATATTTAAAACAAGAAGCTTTTGAACCATTAGAGTGGTGAAGATCTGAAAGTGTTCTCCTACAAGAGACCCTAGAAAGCAACTCAGCTAGTTTTCCAGTAAGTTCCGGACAAGTTCTGAGAACTTTGGAAATAGGGTCTAGGGAAATATTCCATTGGTTTTGTTTTGGAAGTAATTAAAATATTCTTAATGTATTGCTGATTGGTTGAGATAATCAATTATTGGACTTGGATCAACAGGAGATTTCTGACACACTATATTTCTGTATAAAGTGATGTAGGTTTTACATTTATGTGATTTGTTGACAACAGGGAGGAAATCACTCCTCATTGTAAAACATGTGGTCCTGGGAAGCTAGTCAAAATAATGGAAGAACTGGAGGAAAACACCACCAACAGCAGAGTTGATTTTAAGAATTAGCATACTGTTTCAGACAATTTGGTTGGGTAAAATTTGGCCCTCCAAGCACACATATATAAATGGGCACCTAATTTTTCTCCTTCTTTATGGTCTTATCCAGAAGACACCCTGAATATCTCTCAAGGATTGCAATAGAAGAAAACTAAACACTAAATTTAGGTGGTGACATTTTATCACTCTCTTTCCTACAGCATTGCTAGCAGGCCAGGTCACTGGATTATCCTAAAGGGCACAAGGCATCCAAGGCATCCTTTTCAGGGTGCTTCCCTACACTGTTCCCAGGTGCATCCATTTTGGAGAGCCACAGGCCTCTTCCACTAGTATAATATGTAATAAAACCAATATAGTGGTGTAGGTAAAGCATAGTCTCTGGTGTGGGAATTGTAACAATGTGACAGAAGTTGTTCATTTTCTCTTTTTCTTCCCCTGCTTAGTGGTCACTGAAATGTGCTTAACATTTTTAAAGCTGTTGCTGTTATGATAGTGTTTTACGAAACTTCTTTCCTTTTTTTTTTCTCTAAACCTAAATTTTGGGTCTATTCTAAATGAACAGTGTCCCTTTGACATTCATGGGATTTGCATGGAGGGAAAATACATCCCTTTGCTGGATTTGAATCTGGAGGATCCCAGAGGCATATACTGTACTTCTGAATTTCCTTCCACTTTTCATGACTGTAATTCTTGTCCTCTTTTGCATACATAATTGATTAATCTGTGTTTTTAAAGGTTTAATACGTTTCCTCTTTTTAATCTGAAGGCACATGATTTCATTTTCATTTTACTCCCAAGGTCTCTGACTTCTGTTTTCTATTTCCCTGCCCTGCCATCTGTGGGAACAAATTAGAGAGAAAATAACACTTTTGGATTGTTGGGATAAGGATCCCTCCTTATCCTAATACAAGCAGCAAAGGAAAAAAGAGAATTCAATGCAAATTCAAAGATCCCCTGAAACATGAGCAGGGAAATTAAAATTACACTTCGTTGTGTCAGTATCTCTCTTGTGCTGTGAGGGAAGAGAGCCCATATTATTGTTGGTGCCCTATTGCCACAATTCCCAGACTTCAGTGTCCAAGATCCCCCAAAATGCCTCCTGGTTGAAGTCACCTAATTGACAAATTCCTCAGATTCCCTGGTCCTCTCTACCTTTTTAAGGCTTAAGAGAAGATCCATTAAGAGACTTAGGGGGTTTTCAGATGCCTAACTGTTGCTGGGTCTGTGCTAATCTGCATATATGTTGCAGTGTCCTAAGCACCCTCCACTTTCACGCTTAGGATGTGTTTTGCAGGGAAGCATGATAACTGGATCATGACCCATGAAGCCCCTCTCTGCAGGCGGCCTGATTTGTGTATTGCATGGCTGGGCACCAAAACCCCAAATCCCTTAATGGAATATGCCCCTGGCCAGTCCTGGTATTCTTGGTATGGAGAAAAGCATATCTTTGTACCTTGATATGGGGGCACATTTTTCTGGTGAATTCTCAGCCCACGGGCTTCTACTTTTGCAAAGCACCACAGAACCAGAGTAAGTCTGGCCCATTAAACAAATCTGAGTTTGTATTTTTTCAGGTTTCAGCCCCCACTATTCAAATAAAAATAAATGGAATGAAGTGTGAGGGAGCTGAGATTAGGGAGTTTTCTCACTGTGTATATCATGAGTTAAATTGCTAAATCATCTTTATCCCTAGCCAAGATGCATTTTTTACTTATAACTCAAAGTAAGAATTAAAAACATAGATTTACAGTAATGTAAAATAAAAAAAAAAATTAAAAGAACAAAAATGCATTTAGCAAGAGCCTTAACAAGCATCTAACAACCACAACCACGGTTTCAACTGACTTGTATGGCTAGCTGTACGGACTCCACAACCCATTCATGGTTTAGCCTTTCTCAAACACTCCTTCAGCATATACCTTTTTTCACCACCTAAAGATAAGTGCAGCAGCTGCTTCAAACAACTACCCCAAGAAGCTTCTCTAGCCAAAGGTGTAATGACCTCCTCCTTCCTTTCTTTTCCTGTTTACCTGCCCTTGGTCTCCATAACTGGGCACAGAGCTTTTAGAAATTAGCTCATTTCCTTCCCCCACTGCTTAAGCTTGCCTGATTATTATTTCTATTGTGTTTGCATCTTTTTTCTACCTTCTGAAAACATGCTGGTAGGGCTTTATGTGGAACATCATGAGGCATATTGAAAATAAAATCTTCTTGCCAGAACTGTAGCTATCCTCATTCCATGGAGTCACATAAAAGCTGTAGAGTGATACAAGAATGTTGATGGTGGAACCAGGAGAGTGATACAAGAATGTTGATGGTGGAACCAGGAGCCACTGTTCCCAGTGGGAATTTAGGACAGGGCCAGGGGTAGGAAGGAGGGTGGCTGTGTACTTGCCTGATTTGTTAATGTGCTGATGGAGTAAATTTTTTTTACAATACCAAGTTGTAAACTGCCCTTGTGGTTGATATCCTTGAGTCTGATCAGAAGTTTTCAGGGCTGAGACACCAAAGGGGTTTGTTGGAGTGGGCTTCCCCTTAACACAGGAGGAGTGAATCTCACTTCCTGCCCCAAGTATGCATTAAATGCTTTCCATTTGGATCATGAAAATCTGCCTACACAGTAATGGGAGCAGGAAAAGTCCCCATTTTCTTGACTCAGGGGGGAAAATATTTTGGTTTAATTTGTTCCTCTCCCCATCTAACTCATATTCCTCCACTTCCATGGCTGAGTCTCACCAGGAGAGAAGAGTAAACCACCTTTTACTGTTCATACTCTGAGCAGTATTACTGTGTGTGAAGAATGGTCATTGTCCCCTCCTATCCCCCACTGATTTCTCCTTGGCAGATGAGGACATGGTACCAGAGATACCAAGGTGTCACACCAGTGTAAACACCCCTGCTCTGTCTGGGCTTATCTCCTCAGCAAGGTGAGTGAAAGGAATTAGTCAGTAATTTGTAATGTCAACAATGCTGTTTGTCTAGCTAGCCAAAGCTGAGCTTGAGAGGAGAGATGGGCTTTGTGCTACCCATCAAGCTCAACTAGTGAAGAAATTGGTGTTTTCCAAACATGGATTTATTTTAACTGTTCAGCTGCAAGTACACATGGAGGCTCCAATGCAGATCAAAATAGTTCTAGAAACTTTTTCATCACATTCCTCTAGCAGATTATCAAGTTATTGCATCATCAATGCAAAAGTCCTTTCGGTTGACCACCCTGCAGAACCTGGTCCTTTAGGTTTCACTATATGCCCATTTCTGAGTGTCCTGCACATTCTGCTAGCTCATGTTTTCAGAGACTTTGTAATTCTCCATTGCACAACTTGGGGAGGGGAGAGGGAATGCGTGATTTCAGTTGTTTTCCTGTCTACCTAAGTGACCCTCCTTCAGTGCTAGCATCTGTCTGACTTCTGTGCTCTGTTGGAGGATATTTAGTATTTTTTGCTGAATATGTTCCATTTCCCTTATCTAAATTTTAAAGGAATATGATTCTTTTTTTATAAGAGAGACAGACGATTACCTAGTAACTTCGGGGGTGAAAGCAGGAGGCCATTTCCCCGTAATCTTCTAGCTGACTTGAGTTGTTCTCACCAAAAGCAGATGTCATTCCTGATGATTAAGAAAATGATTTTTTGAAGGAAGTGTCACAATCTCCATTCATGAGATAAGGCAATATACCCTTCATTTCCTACATGCCCCTCTTCAGTAGCATCAGTGGATGGTCTGGGCACAAATAATGAGAGGCAGTACCTGCATTTTCAACCATTTACAGCTTGAGGTTGAAATATATCCACTGGAGAAATGCAGCATTTAAAAGGACTACACGTTGTTTTTCTTCTGTGTGTCAGTCCCCCAAGCCACTATCAGTAGGGTGCCATGTGCACAGAAGAATGGCATATGACCCAAAGAAGAACAGATGAAGAACAGATTTTTCTGGTTTTTGGGGCTCCACTAGGAACTGCACAAACCTGTACTTAAAATCTGTCTGGTTTTGAATATGGTAAATAGAATTACTGTTTCTTGCTTGTTTCAGGGTAACATTATCTCACTCCTAGCGGTGAAGGAAGGAGGATGAGTTTTGGGTCTCATAAAAGAGTGTTGCTGCTCTTGTGAACTATCGAAGTGGGCAGAGGATTTAATGGTTTTAGTCATGGACTTTTTCAGATCTCAGAGTCCTCAGAGCGCACTGTCTGAGCTGGCTGGTTCTCCTTATACTTGTCCTTTTGTGAAGTCCATCCTCAGACAGACAGAAAAAGAACAGTCCCTTTCCTGGCACTGACAGAGCAAGGGCAAGAAGACAGATGTGAAAGGAGCCTTGGCTTCACTGCCTTGTTGCTGGTCCAAATAGGTCACCTTCGATGGATGCTACCTGTCTCTAATAGTTTCTGGCACATCATCAGTATGTAATTGTCTACCTACCACAAAGGAGGTGCTGAGAAACAAAACTTCCTAGGAGGAGGGTGTAACGTCATTTTCTGTTCAAGACTTAATGCAGCCCTAAACATTTTACACTCCATTCACATCCATTATCTATTGCAAGAATTTATCTTCATTTTGCAACCCTAAAGAATTAGTCAGTTTTGTTGTTTTTTTTGTTTTTTTTTTTTTGCAAAAGTGTTTTGTTCGCTGTTTTTGGCTCAATGAGGCTGGCTATTGGTGGGGGGCAGGTGGCAGGGGGGAGAAAAGCACCCTTATAATAAACTCCCTGGATTTTCAACATTAATATGGGAAATAAAATGGGGTTTTTTTTGCAGGCAGCTGAGCTCCAGAGTGATTCCACTAGGCCCCATTCTCCTTTTATTGATGAAAGTAATTTTATTTCAAGCTGGCTGCTTTTCTCTCATGAGGACGTCACACAAGATCCTTCCACTAACTTAGAAAATGCTTTATTCTGCATCTCACTATTTCCATTGAAAAGTTATCCTAATTGAATCAGTTCACCTTTTGAAACATTAATTAAATAAAACAGATTTGGTGTTGCCAACAAAACAGAATAAAGCTTTTTTAATGTATAGCAGAAATCAATTATCCTGTACCTGTGGATGTAACTGAAAGAATATTATGGTAGTTTCATTTTGTTTTCTTGGGGGAAAGAAAGTCTAATTTTTTTTTTTAAATTAAATGTTAAGTAGCATAGTTTACCAAGAAGTGTAACCACAGTCTGGTTTGATGTGTGTTGCACAGCTGGACTTAGAAACAGAAAGGAAAGGAAAGGAAAGGAAAGGAAAGGAAAGGAAAGGAAAGGAAAGGAAAGGAAAGGAAAGGAAAGGAAAGG
>VZUI01089304.1:0-25840 GCA_013401135.1 Cettia cetti
CCTCTCCTCTCCTCTCCTCTCCTCTCCTCTCCTCTCCTCTCCTCTCCTCTCCTCTCCTCTCCTCTCCTCTCCCACCCTTCACTCTTTCCCTTGGCCCTCCCCCACCGGCAAAGGCATGATTGTTGAGTAAATGGAAAAAAACATTTTACAACATTAAAGGAAGGCTGTTTAGAAAAGGAAGGCCCTGCTGAGGTGTAGAGGAAGCCTGTTTATTAACACTGGACACCTCTTATCTCAGGCAGCTCCAGATGGATGTCCCTTTGGTAATTCCCACTCCGTGCCAAGTAGGGTTAAGCAGGGTAACCACCTTGGCGTGGGCTGGTGATCACCAGGAGATCATCGGCTCCTTCAGAGAGAAATTTTAGATGAAATTTAGGCTGGGGGAGGGAGAGCCATAAGGCTTCAGCATAAGCTTGCACGTGGCCAGATTTACCTTTGTGGCTGTAAATTGTTTGCTGCCTGGTCCAGAGCCAGGTTTTGATTGAGAGATAAAGTAGTTCAAATCTGTCAATAATTAACTGTCACTCAATTAAGGCTTTCTTGACAAATTAGCACTTGGTAGCACCTAGGGTGCAGGTTTTTCATGGGAAAAGGCTGATGGAGTGATGTTGGCCATTAAGTTTGCCCACTGAGTATCCGCTAATGTCCTGCTAGGTTTAAACACACTGTGTAAATTTGGTGATTCGGTTCCCAAACCCCATTCCTGCCAGGTTTCTTTTAAGATTAACTGTTTGTGCCCTCCCAGGCTCAAAATTGCAGGTCAGTGCCAAATCAGAGAGCTATCACTGATTCATCAGGGTGTGCTGGCTGTGGAGCCTTTCAGGAGCACCCTGATGTAAATGAGGCTGTAGGTTTGAATTTACAGAAAGGGTGTCGAGCCCTCCCACTACGCTGCAGGTCCCTTAGAAAGGATGGGTTATGTAGTCTGCCTCCAGTGTAAACCACTGTGATGTGTTCCTCTCTCACACAGGCCTTGGTCTTACCCCACCTGCTCTTTCCACTGGGTTGTTGTGAAGGTTGAAAGGGAAAACCCTTCAACCGCTTTATCCCAGGAGGAAGTTTCTCATCCAAGCAGCTGCCACCAGGCTGCAACCTCCTTTTGCTCCCAGCTTCATGTGGCCCTGGGTACTTGGGTCCAGCAAGATTTGCCATGATGAATGCCATGCATTTCCAGAAACATTGCAAATCTCCATTTATATGCTTCTCTCTCAGATTCCTGGAAAAATCCATCTGTGGCAATAGAGGTACTCTTGGTATTTCTCTGACAGCAGACATTTTGCCAGTTCCCTTTCATCCCTCTCTGAAGTAGTAGTGCCATGGGTATATCATCCCACTCTTTCTCTTAATTCTCCAATCAGAAGTTAAAAGTGAATGTCAGATGTCCTTCAGAGCCAGCAGAGCCATCCAGTTCACATCAGCTGGTCTCCAGCCCCACGTTTGTGCACACTGCTGGACTGACACTGCTGGGATGGGAATTCCCTAGGTTCTTAATTCACAGCAAACAGCAGACTCTGGGAGCAGTGATCATTTGTCACATCAACCCTGCCAAGGCAGAATCTGCCTCTCCTGAGTCAGAAAAGCCTTTGCTCTCAGTCAGCATTGGATTCTCCTGGTGTCACACGCAGTTGCACCTCCAGGAGGTGTAATAGCCGAGTCTGTTGAGAACTCCAGCACAAACTCTGGCAGATGCAAGTTCTGATTCATACTGTATTGCAGGAAAGGCTGTGAGGTGGAGGCTGGTTTTAGCTTCAGCTCTGATTTGTTCCTCTGATAGGGTTTATTCTCAGTATGGGTTTGGTTAAATCAGTCACTCCTTACCTCACTGAATAGCTTTCCTTTCTTTTGACCAAAGTATGCCTTACCTGCAGCGGGGGCCAAAGCAATGCTGGACAAAAGTTTAAAAACAAAATTTGGGAAGCTTTCCAGGTTGTTCTTTTTAAGTGAAGACCTTGGGGGATGCACTCTGTTGTCTCATACAAAAACTAATCCCTTAAAAACTAATGCAGCTTTTCTTTCTATCAGTCATATTGGATGGAAGAGCTGCCAGAGAGGGACAGCTCTTAGCCAGCACCACCCTACCGAGGTTCAAAGATCTGAACTCTTTCAGCAACCTCCATGTGGAGATTTTAAGAGCACATTTAAAACATTCTTTGTGCTGCCCTGTCCTGGTACTTGCATTAAAAGTCTTAAGAAGTTTAAAACCATCAAGCAGGAGGAAAGGAAGTACATTTGATGGTTTAAAACTCTACCCTATCCTGTTGAATAATCAAAGCTGGAAATGTAATTTAGTTTTATAGACTTACATTCTATTGATTGGTCGAGGTTTTTAAGAAAGAGGAAGATATTTCTGTAGAGGGATTATAACCTGGGGGAAAGAATTTTGATTTTTTTTTTTTTTTTTTTTTTTTTGTGATCTGAATTAGTTTGGCTTTTATATTATACAGTAACAGCTTTTAGGAACCTTTTAAAGAATCCTTTCCAATAGTTATTCCTGTTATCTGAAGAATGCATCCAATCTGTCACCTGTAAGGACTCAGTCTCGCAAGGCATTGAAGGACAATTTTTCAGAGGCCGAGAGGCATCTAATAGCCTTTCTAAACATTTACAAGTGCTATATTATTAATTTTAATAGAGCCCAGGTGCCTGCGAGGTTTTGTGAGGTGCTGGACAAGCCAATGGTTTGAGGAGCCTAAAGCAGAGCGTAGGTGTCCACATCCAAAACTCACAGTGGATCATCCAGCTCAGCAGAGGAGCTCCCCAGGTGCCACGCTGCTGTCTCTGTGCCTGCCAGAGCCGTCCCGCAGTGGGCAGGCACCCAGGGACACCTCGGAATCGTTCAGGAGGCGACACGGGCTGTCCCCACACCTACGGGCTCCAAGCGAAGCGCGCCCAGCCCTGCTTCCTTTGCGAGGCGTCCTCACGGTGGTGTCAGCTCCCGTCTTTCACAGGAAAGCCCACGAGCTAGGGTGTCTCCCCTAGAGGTGAGAAATCGGCATTTAACACTTGCCTCGTTCCTAAGATGTGCAAAGTCACGGCTCACTTCTCTCTAAAAAAAAAATGTGTTGCCACCAGGCTGTGGGATGGGATCATTCCAACCCCTGTTTTGGGGTGTGTGTGTGTTTGTTTGTTTGTTTGTTTGTTTGTTTTCCAGTGGCAGAAAGGGACTAAATAATCACAGGGTCAAAAGGAGAAGAAACAAGTAAGCCTGACTTTGTAAAAAAAGGTGATTAAAACAGGAAACAGGGAGGGTACAACACACTGCCTCTAGGACTGAATATTTTACCATCTCTAATGGCTTTGCAACGCAAAGCACGGCACAGGCCCGGGGAGGAGGGCCTGGGAGTCCCTTTGCCCAGGTGATGATGCTCTGAGCCTGTTTGTGGTCCCAGCAATCTGTGAGCCTTTCTGAAATGCTGCACAGCTTTTCCGGAGTGGATAGAGGTTGTTGCAGCAATTAACGTAAAGGCACTAACATCTTTTATGGATTTTAGCCTTGAGTAGCTGAATCATTAGGTACCTACATAATGTAAAAAAATCATCCCACGGTGCCCTAAGCTCCCACTGAAGTTACTGTGTTTACATGCTGCACAGCAGGCCCAAAATAATGTTGGTGCCTTTTTATGAAAAGGAAACACATCCCTGACATAAAGGTCAAATGCCATTTATAACAACATTAATAATTTCAGAGGACCATGCTATTGAATTCTAGGAAAGATTAGACCTGTTTGGCAATACTGTTTAGTTGCTTTTACAACAGAAATACGTTGTTTACCTCCTGAGAGGTTCATAAGGAAAAAAAAAAAATCCAATCTATATCAATGAGTAAGATATTTTCCTTACCAGAGATATTGATTTAAATATTGACTTCGCTGCTGGAGGGTTATTTCACTCCATGCTGCAGATACTCATTGTCAAGTGACATGTGTTTTATGTACTAATAAAAATGTGATTTCTGGCACAGTAATCTTATCTGGATTATTCTGATTTTTTGCATTCAGTTTGGTCTGAAGAGGCTGTGCTTTCTAAAACTGAGTACTTATTTTCTTCTGTGTGTCAATGCACTTCACTCCATGTGAATTACTTGCGACTAAGATCAAACCAAACAAACATTTAAAAAACCCTGTACACAGCCCCTTTGTCCTATTAGTTCATTTTCCTTTCAATCTTTCAGCAATGGGTTTAGACTCTGCAAGACAGAAGTTCTTTATTTAGCAACAGAAAAGGTGCCGCTGCAGAACCTGTTACAGCTTGTCAGAAAACCAGCCCAAGTGTGTTCTGGGACAAGGACTGTCTTTTTATTGCAGGGTTATACAACAGCTCTCACGTTGGCTTGCTGACCCCGATCAGGCCTGGTGATAGTGACAATGACAACAATAGCTTATGCCACCAAGCAGCAACCCCACGCTCAGGAGAGCTGTGACACCTCCCAACAGGGGCTAGACGTGCCAGCTCCTCTTGTGCAAAGTACCAGCCTAGGAGAGAAAAAGAGCCCCAAAGAGTAAAAATCCCAACCCCCTGAAACTGCCAATTTATAGACTTGAGGATTTGTTTCACTGGAGCGTTGCACCCACAAAGCAGAGGATGCTGCTGAACAGTTCCACTGATTCTAAAATTCTCCTTGCTGCCCAGCTGGTTCTCCCTGCAGAGCCTGGATCCATGCACGTGTGTGGAATTGCACACTGCAAAGGAACCTGCCCTGGAGGGCAGCCAGCTGCACTGCTGCCATGCATCTTGGTGGCACTGGGATCTCCTGGGACTGGGAGCACAAGGTGGAGGAGAACCCCTGGAATGCTTGTGGTGTCTCCCTCTTTCTCTTAGGCACCATCTGGACCAGGTGAAAACATGAGGCAATGGTAGCGCTCACGCATCAGCTCTTTGGCACCATTGGCAATCACCCCAGCTCCTTGCAAGGGGGGTGACAAGGGAATAGGGTTGTTTTCAGAAGGGAATTGCATGCAAAAAGTTAGTCCTGGTCCGAAATGCCTGAGGTCAGCTGTGCCCATATCTTCTTGGCACTACACAATCCACAGCACAGGACTGCTGGTGCCTGCACGCAGGATGATGGGCTTTGCCTGGCTGAAGTCTCCCGGTAAATCTTTTCCTTGGGAACACCGAATTTCAGACCATAACTAAGGATCCAAGGCCTTTGCACAGCTTAGGATACAAGGGAGGCAGAGAAAGACCCTCCTGGAGGTTGTTCACAGCCAAGAAGTGGTGAAGCTGGCAGAAATGCAATCTCAGACCCCCTTAGGGAGCGCTTCCCTGCACCACAAACTCTGCTAATGGGGGGCTGTGGTGCTATGACCAGAAGTTGTTTCTTTTGGAAGAAACAAGGAGACAAACAGGGCTTTGGGCCACTGGCAGATTTTTCTTTTGTTATTTTTCTTTTTTTTCTTCTTTTTCTTTTTACTGGAGAGAATTTGCAACAAACTTGAGAACTGGAACTACAGCACAAATTCAACCTGCATTTTACTAGAGGTTACTCAGCTTAGTTATACTGCTTTCTGTCTACTTGTACACAAGGAATTTTTCTTTTTCTTTGAGCACAATGTTTTAAATTAAATTTTGGGGAAACTAACGTGACAAGCAAAGTCTTTATTAACCTCAACAGTGTAGTTTCTCATTACAAGACTGTGATTCAGAGGAAACAGCGTTGCTAAAACAGCTACTGGGTCCCAGCAAAAATGACAGTTTTCCTCAATCAGTTCCTTTTGTGACCTTGATCTGAACCTTAATCTGTTTTAGCAAAATTCTTTTTATTAGCCATTCATTCTTAATCATACCGCTAATTTTCCTGTTTTTAAACTACCAATTTAAGGCTGCTTTTTCATGGAACTAATCAAGGCTGATGTATGTCATTTTGGCTATGAATTCTAATAATTATTCCTAAGAGTTTTTTAAGTCTGCATTTTCCATAGATAACTGTAAAAATTGTAGATAGGGGCAGAAAGGCTTGTTTCTGTGATATGGCACATCCAAGTCTACTTTCTTATCTTTAGTGAAAATAACCATTATGAGCATTGGGTAGGGAATCTGAGCCTCACCTTCTTTTATTTCCTTACATCAGCAGTTGCTTTTCATTAGTATTATTATTGCAGATGAGCATCATTGGGAGGAAGAAGGATTTTCGGGATCAGGCAACATTTGAGATATTTAGAAAAAAAGAATAAACATACACTTGCAGCTGTCTCACAGAGATTGTAAACTGTTGTAGCTAGTGACTAGTGATTTTTCTTTGCCTATGATATTAAGGAACAGATTGTGTTACTATACTTATCTCTACCTTTACAAACAAATACATCAGGAAAATATGTCGAGCAGAAGAAACCACGCTTGTTATCAAATGCCTAGCTACACTGGCTACAGGTTTTTGTACTTTTTGGCAAAAGCTTCAAAACATATTGTGGCTTGGTTAAGCTGCGAATTCTTTGCAGCATAAAGGGAGCCTTTCTGTGCCCATGGTGCGCGCTCGGCTCTGCGGCGGAGGCAGCAGTTCGCTGCTGTTATTTGTCATTCGTACGGCAGCCGCGCAGAGATCGCAACCCCTTGTCCTCGGCTTTGTACCCACCAGAGACGCCTCTTCCCCCACCAAACTGATTAACATCACGGCGGGGCTATGATCTTAAAAGCCTGGCACTTCTGATTAGGTTTTTGTTGAAGTTTTCGGAGTTGACTGAGTACCAGAGGCTTTGTGCGTGTGCAGCCGGGTGGTTGCGGGGGGTAGCACTCCGCCCCCCCAGTCAGGGGTGCCGTTGGAGCAGCACTTGGGGAGAAACTTTACAGGCGTTTTCCAGCCCAAACCTCTCTCTCTCTGCTCAATGGGACTTTGTCAAGTGATGCACTAACATTTCGTTAGGGAGTGAAGCAGATTTCTTAATTGCAAGTGAACTAAGCTTGACAGATAGGATTTTCTACTCTAAAGAGGGAGGAAAGCCAGAAACTCGGGGGTTTTGTGTGTTTGCTTGTCGTTTTTTTTTTTTTTTTTTTTTTTTTTTTTTTTTTTTTTTTTTTTTTTTTTTTTATGGAAGATGCTCAGATGTCTTGGTAATAAGTTCCCATGCCAGATGGAAGGCAATGGCTGGAAGAGTAGAGGAACAAAGACTCTTCTCAATCTTTTTCCCTAATTAAATCCCCTTTTTTCTGTAGAAGTGCAATGTTTTCCCCACCAGTTTGAAAGGATTGCCATGTCTGATTGTTTGAAAAGCTATAGGTTAATTGTGTTATATGTATCTGTAGAAAAATTAATGCTATATGCAAAAATGGATGAAAGTGCTCAAATAGCCCGTTAATTAACTCAGCCCTATTGTTAGCAGGGTTGGCATTAGAGGAAAGAATAATGCCTTTTCAATCCGAAACCTTCCCTCCCTCCCCATCTATTTTATCTCTTCTTGTCACTTCCTATTAGCTGATCATGACATCTTATCTTTTTCCTGAAGGCTGGGCCAGAAGATTACTTTGGAGCTCATGTAAGTGACACTCCAAGGATTGGCCGGCAGCAGGTTCAGCGGCCCCGGCCCCCCGAGCCGCGGGATGTCATCCCTGTGACATGCCCAGAAACCCCAGCTCATCCCTCAACTGTCCGGTTACAGCAGCATCTCCGTCATGTTGCACTTCCAGTCTGTCACTGGCATGGGTTCACGCTCCTCTCCCGGGAACCCTGCTCGCTTTTGCTGAGGACTGTGGTTTTATTTTTAACACAGAGTCCTTCGCAGCAGTGGCACTGACGGTTTCTTTTGCAGGATGGGATTCTGCCGTGGGAGGGAATGGCTGGGGATCCTACACCAAATGTGCCCACGTGTGCTAAGAGGGGAGCTGCGCATTAAAGCACACTCTTTTTTCCATCCCTCTGTGGGAAGGAGTTTTTGGGAGATCTTTGTCCCCCTGGAGGTGTGGGGTTGTCCCAGCAGCTTTGCCCCACATCAGCTACCTGGTCCCCAGAGCCCGGGATGCTCCTGGTGGGGGAACACAGCCAGAGTGCTCCCACCAGCTGTAGCCAGACATTATGGCTCGTGCTGAAGGGACTCGCTGCCGGCACCGTAATTGCAGGCTAGCTGGATTTTTGCTGTGGTATTACAAATTCCCCCAGGGAAGCCCACAGCTATGACCATTTTCATGGTAACATTGTCAGGCATGAGTCATTTTCTTCCCTCTCTGTCTCTGTTTGTCCTCTCTCTCACACACACACACTCAAAAATGCAAGGACAAATCAAGAACTGGTGAATAAAATTTAGATGTTGCTTTAGTGCATTCTCAGCCCTCTTCTTCTGGCTGAGTGTACAGTTTGATCAGTTTGAGGCACTTTTTTTTCCCCTATGAGAATGTGGCATAAAATGTATGGGCCATGTGAATGTTGATGCTGGAATGATGACTTTTTTATCTTACGCTTTACTTTTTTTTTTTTTTTTTCCTGTGTTACTTCTAAGAGTGTTTTGATTAAAAAATTAATCAGTAAAACTAATCCTTAGACAACAAATCATTGTCAATATAAAAAACAGAAAATTGGCAAAGTAGGTAACAGGGTCATATTTAAAAATTTTTTTCACCTGACACTTCTTCCTGCTTAGCTTACTGTCACCCTTTTCCTAAACATCTGAATACATGCTCTGTGTGTCACCCCATTGTATTGCACTGGCTACATTATCACAACTCACATGAGTGAGTACTTGCAGAGTTGGTGTCCTTGGCTGTGAACCAAATTTCTGGTGTATTCTGAAATGTTCACTTTGGTGAAAAAAAAAAAAAAAAAAAAAAAAGAAAAAAAGAAAAAAGTATTAATTGAAAGAAAGTTAGGGAAAAAAAGTGAAGTTTGAGGTGCCTAAATTAAGGTTGCTTTTGCAAGACTCATGGCAGTCTTATTTGGACATCCTGTTCATCCTGAGCAACACTGCATGGGAAACTGCTGATGAACCACATGGTCTTAAGCAAGAATGCATTTGATTTCTCACCTCTCCTCCTCCTCCTTTTTTGTCGATCTCTCCTCTTCAGCAAAATGCTGAAGAAAAAAGGGCTTGTGGAACCAGTGCTGTGTGCACCTATCAGGAAGGAGGAAAAGGCTGTAATCTAAAATATCAGAAGCCTCCACTCAGGTGATGCTGGGGAGTATTAGAATGAAGGATGCAGGTAGAGTGAAAAGCAAGTGAATTTGTGTATCACAGTGGGTGTCAGGGTGAAAATTTTGGATGCAGTGACGAGATCTGTGTGGCCAAATGTGTGCTGAAGACACTACCTGGGACATGTGACCATGAGTTTGCCAGAGAGGCCTCAGATTTTGTATTTTGTTAGATTTACGTTTGTAGAGTGAGCAGAAGTTGAATAATTTATGGTGGTGATCACTTAGATGCCATATGTCACGTTTTTTTTAGACCAGTATGGGTTTTTTAATACACAAAAGGGAACAGACACCAGAGATGAACTTTCTTCATTTTATTCAAGAAGAGAATACTTAAAAATGCTGGAGTAAAGGGAGTTCTTTTTATACACTTTGAATCTGCACTAAACTTCACTAGTCAGCATCACTATTTTTGCAATGAAAAATGAAAACAGTGTTTGCAGTGTCACACACAAGAAGAAACAAGACTTTTGCATAGGTCTCAGTAAAAGACCATAATTTAGTGTGGTTCTGAAGTTTAGTGGAAGCATATTTCTGTCCACTGTTTTAAAATGCATATTTAAATGAACAGCCATTCCATTCCCACCCAACAGTATAGAAATGGTAGCCTTGATGTCACAGGCAAATTTTTGTAGGTGGTTAACGTTGATATTTCTGGGACATTACATTGGAAATATTCTATTGTGTATTTTATTTTGCTGTGAGAAACATGAAATCCTTGCAAGCTCGGAGTTCACATGTCCTTTTAAGTCTTAAAATATGTTAATTTTACATGCCAAAGTCTTAAGAAGTGTTTGACTGCCCGTGGCTTTTGTGTGCATCTCCAGATGGCAGATGCCATTTTGTGTTTCACATTAATTGAGTAAATTTCCTTGCTCTTTGTACATATTGCAGAGGAAGCCATTCTCTGCTTTCAATAGGACAGAACAGCTCTTTGGCATCAAACCCTTCTGGTCTGGTGGTACTAAAACTGTTTTAAGGTGGAATTCTGAGAACAAGCTGTTGGCAATACAGATTTCCTATATTGTAGATGAAAGTCAGACATTTAACAGTTATCTTAGAAATATCTTGAGGGTTTTTCCTGCTGAATGGTGAAATAAACCAGATAGGATAACCTCAGGGGCTGAAGACATAATAAGATATATGTTTTTTCAATATTCATTTAGCTAAAGGAAAAAAGTATTCTTTCATCTTGAAGGGAACGGTTTTTTGGGGTTTGTTTTTTTTTTTTTTCCTGCCAGTTTTGGTTTTTCGCCCCTCTCACTTTCTAGATACTAAAAGAGAAAAAGAGTTCCCAAGGTCTCTAAAACACCACATTTTGTCCAAACATTGATCCTGTTGTAGGAGTTTGCAGTACTGCTTTTTGGGGCACAGGCAGTGAAAGAGGGTGTAAGAAACACCTGAGGGATCCTGCCCAGTGGTGGGAAGCAGCGATGGCCGCCCCACTGGACATCCTCATGGACACACTAGACATCCTCTTCCAGCAAAAAGCCCATGGGATCCATGTGGCACTGAGCTACCTCTCCTGAGCCACGCACCACCTACCCCTCATACAAGGGCATTTTAAATTTGAAAGCTGTGGTGCTCAGCATAAAAAGGTGTTGTAGTTCTATAGCTAAGCATGCCCTAAATCCACAGGAGTTTCTGTGTGAAGCTAATGGTATTTATAAAAGTTAGGTGTTTGTGAGGAGAATTTATGAGAATTTATGCACAGCAGCACCTTAGAAGTGGTTTGATGTGTTTTCCTACCAAGATAAAATAAGCCCAGCAATGAGATTTTAAATCACCTTTTTTAATTTTTCCTGTATGTTCACTCTTCCAAACTCCCTGTAGAAGGGAGGCAAAACAAATATCCTGTCTGTTTGAAAAAGAATATGGAAGACAGAAGTTAACATTCATCAAAGAAACCAAGATTATATGTCACGTTAGTAATCAGATTTTTATCATGGTAAGTGGTGTCCAGATATAGTTGAAGTGGGCAGTGTACATAATAACATAATTATGGGTGTTATAGTGACGTAACAGCAGCAGGAGCTCGGCTCCTGACTCCTTTGTTTTCCATTCACACCCACTATGATCCACTGCTATATTTAGTTGTTTTTCACAGTGCTACCTAATACTGTCATCACAAGAATTTTTTTTTTTTAAGTAATAAAATAAAGATAAGACAGTATTGATTTTCCATGGAAGCTGAAACACTGGAATCTTTTCTTGCAGATGACAATTCAAACTGAGGGGGAGGTTTTTTTTTTGTTTGTTTTGTGTGTTTTTTTGATAGATTATTGTCATCTTTTGTGTGTGAAATGCAATTGCAGTTTGAGGCAGAGAGGCAGCTGGTGGGAACAGTCCCAGTGCCACTGCGAGCTGGGACTATCTGTGGCTGAGGAGCTGCTCCAGACAATTTAAGGCAAGCTCGTGGAGCATGAAAGAACTGAGATTATTACATAAATAAGTGGTGTTTGGGGATTTAAATAAAGGAAGTTTTGACTGCTGAATTGCTGTACTTTAAAAGTTCTCAGTCTATCATTTTTGGCACAGCTCGTTTGCATGGCACTGCAGTTCCAAAGACACCCAAAAAAGCAGCCCTGTGATTCTCAGGTAGTGCTGGCAAGGTGTAGGGCAGCCCAGCTCAGACCCTGGAAGGTGTCTGCAGCAGAGGACGTGTCATTCTGCTTAAACCTCATCACAACTGTGCTTCCCATGCCTGGAAGTTAGGCATTACAATTCTCCCAAAAGAAAAGATCTCATTTTCAAAGAATACCTTTTGTGGTCAAATACACCTGCTGTGGTGAACTAATTATTGGTATGTGGGGCTGTATGACACCCGTTGGCATTTTGCTTTGGCCCACAACAAGAAAAAAAGAGGTTTAATGCCTCATGGAGCACTGGTTTTCCATCTATGTCCTTGTTATCACAGAACTGGCTCCTGAATTAAAGCAAAGGCTTTGTCAAACACCACCAAATCAAGTACACCGCAAGTGGAGCTTGCAATGTGAACATCAGAAATGTCTTCTGTGTTTAGCAGTATGGGAAAGTATGATGCTGTTATAGAGAATAAAACACTGAGGAGTCCCAGACTAGATGAAGCCACAAGTCCAAGAGCCCTGGAAGGATGCTGTTTGCCAGCTTTACAATAGGTTTATTCAGCAGGAGTCAGCAGGGTTGCCTATCTGTGTTCCTATAGTCAAAGCTCATTCATTCTGTGCAACATAGGTCAGCTCTGGTGCAACTATTGATATCTGTAGAGCACTTGCCCTACTGCTGTGATTTAAAAAAAAAATCAGCACTGTAGTTACAAAGCATCACTGGACTCCTCTGTGTTGTATTTATTGCAACATCACAGCTCCCTCTTTCTTTAGTTGAGTACACGTACTACGTCTTACCCAAAGTGGCAATAACGTGTGAATGAAGATGGAGGGGGTCTGCATAAGAAGAGCTTTCAAAAATCATACCCTCTTCCCAAGATCTTTGAAAAAGTATTTTGACAGCAGACAAACAAAACTCCATTCCTCAGTCTCATTCTTTGCATACATTCAGTGACACTGCACAGAGGATCCAGGTAATTCAATATTTATTCTGATTTTATATTACCCCAGAATAACTAAAACACTGCCCTTGCCTTCTCCTGGGCCTCTTTTGTTCAGCTCAGCTTTATGTAGTCGAGTGGTCACTGTGTATCACCAAGTCCCTGTGTACTTGCTTTGGAGCTGCCTGCAATGGTCCAGTGCAGTTTTTGTGAGAGAGATGCATGGTGCCACGAAGAGCTGCCCAGACTGAGGCTGCCAAGATGCAAGATAAGAGGATCACCTGTAGCCAGTCTCTCAGAAGGCAACTAATACATTGAACAACAGTAGCACAGACAACTGATCTTTGTCTACTGCCAAGACAAGCAGTTCTGCTAATGAGATCAATGCAGTCTTCCATATGTAATAAGGCTTATTCTCAGCTTGATGAAGATGAAGACAGAAATTCCTAAAAAGCTGGATTTTAATAGCCATATTCAGGCAGAACTCACTTTTGCCTCATCGAGCAGTGCAAAAGACTTAGAGCATAAGACAGGAGATTAGGATCTTGGGCAGAGGAATTCTCTTCACCACTTTGCAATGCATACAGCAGACCACTGCCTCACTTTCCTTGACTTCGTAGTGTTGTTTTCTTTCCCCAAAAAGAGTTGTCTGACTGAATTGAGAAGTGTGAATATGCAACAATGCTTGAAGCCTGAGCAATGCCTATAAATATGGAAATGAGAGTTTTACTTTATTCTGGGAAGGGCTGGAACTTACCTCAGGAGTCTTTCTCTGACTTCAGGACTGGTTTCAGTGAGTACCCTTGGCAATGCAAAATGGAAGTGCATGAATAAATTAATTGGAAGATGTACATGCAGCTCCTGCCACTCCCCAAATACCTTTCCCAGCTCTGAATGCAACACAGATTTTAATCATGGAGCAACAGATGATTGATGGATGATTAATAGCTAATTTATGAGATTCATTTAACTTCATTTTACTTATACACTGTATGTAGAATTAGTTAAGGCTTGTGCAGGAAAGGAAGTGATGAACCATTGTTCCCATTAAATTATAATGACAGCCTTCCTCATCACTGTATATTTATTATGTAAGAAAAGGAAATGTCTAGTAAAAATCTGTATAGGTTAATAACACCTTCATAATATAGTCTCTCTTTTCTATTGACTTGAATAGCCCTCCTACTGACTTTTACTGGATTATTAGAGTTAATTACATCAATTGCAATATAATTGATTCTTAAATACTATGTAGGAATCTCATACAATTATGGAAAAACAAAAGTCATCTAGACATCTCCGATCAGAAAAGATTTGGAATTCCTGCACATTTAATTCCTGTTAATCACCAGTCAGTTTGGACATTAAGATTGCAGGGTTTCTTGTTTTCTTTCTGTTAGGTTTTGACAGAATTGATAGTTTTACAACATTTAACTCAGTGTGCATGGAAATATAAGATTAAAGAGACAAATGTAATTTGCTAAAATCGTTACTTCATCTCCTAAAAGTGAAATGAATTACCTGCCTGTCTATATCAAAATACAACTTACTCACACACATGCATGCTCAAGAGGGAAAAAACGCCTGAAATAGGTATTTAACATTCACAGGTGCAAGCATTCCTACAGATCATGCTTGCTAAAGTCACCAAGGGCCTTCAATGTAATGACATGAAGCAGAGCTGAACACTGATCTCCAGAGAGCAGGAGATCTATACATTATTTCACTGAGTAACTTTGACATGAAAATGGTTTCTAAAGGATGTTTCTGTACTCCAGATAAAGACTATGGACCGTTCAAAAAGAAGGTGCTTTAAGATAAATCCTCTGAGGGATGCTACAACATTATTAAGCAGCAGTTCAACTTTAAAGCCAGTCAAACATAACATTTTTTTGTGACTCTGTTCTTGGTCAGAGTCCCCTGTGGTACCAGCGTAGGAGATGTTAGTAATTTCATTTTTTTTCAAGCTAACTTTGTTACGGTTCTCCAGTGGCCTTCCAGTGCGGCGTTTTGCGGCGTTTTGCAAGAGTGAGTTTGCTTTGTGTTTGTGAGGCTCAAGTCCTCAGAAGGTAAATTCAACACTCTTTGTGCTGCTCCATTAAATATCCTCAAGCCAGTTCAGCTGGTGGGGGGATATCACTTCAGCATTTCAGCTGAGCAATGCGTGCAAGTTCTTGTTATGCAAAATAGTAACTTTGGTTACGATTATTATTTTTAGTATTATTAATATTTTCGCTTTACAGTTTAATGCACACACTTAACCACACTGCAGCAGCCAGCTATCAAAGGCTTCCCTGAGGAAAAATTAAGCACTTGGAGCAATAAATTATGAAAAGACTACATCTAAGGGCACCATCCACCTTGTTCTCACACCCGCTTTAAGTGTTAAATAAATCATAACATCCTGTTCATCGTGCCGTCAGTAGGGGTTAAATAAGTCACTGTAAATGAGCTCCAAATCATAGAATGTAGCTGGCTTCCAAGTTTTTTGTTTGCAAGGAGAAACAGCCCCAGGCTTTTGATAGTTCAGGTCTTTAAGGAAAGTCTTTTTTTCCATTCCAACTACTTCCTGTTAACGTGGAAATGAGAGGAAATGAACATTAAGCAGAAGGATGGGCCCATCCTTTTCCAGTCGTGTGCCTAATTTGTCAGGTGCAATATTGGCACCTGGAGGCTTGTTTTGGCGCCTATTACATCCTTGCTGGGGAAATATCAGGATACTTGTAACTAACAGCATAGGACTTCAAAGCATTTTTGTTATAGGACGAAAGAAGAAAGGCTGCCGCCGTTAGAAAATGCAGAGCTGAGCAGCCCAGTTTGTTTGCAGAGCATGTTGTAAACAGCAGCCAGTTAAAAGAAAAAAAAGAAAATAAAAGAAAAAGAGAAAAATGTGTGACAATTCAGTCTAAAACTAGTCGTGGCCATTAAGCCTGCAAGATAAATACACCCTAAGAAGTACATCTACCCCATAAAATGCCTTTTGGAAATATGTGTCTTAAGTGTGTTCTTCATACTTTTTAATCTTCACATAAAACATCCTTTTTGCTGAGAACCTGTCAGCACATATATCCATTTCAGTGGGAAGCTTGAGTGTTTTGTGGCAAAAGCATTTATGACCTCTGAGTTGCAGTGATGGGAGGGCTGTTTTAAGTGACTCTGGATCAAAACCTGCTAACTTAAGGTTCCAGAGTCTGCCTGGTTTTTTTACTTCATGCCAAACACCGTACCCATACTGTCTCTTGTGGGACCATTCCTGTATTAAGAATTTCTCCAAGATGAGTTAGAGACCCCATGCTTTGCCAGTATATTAGTGAATCTGGATGAATCTCTGGATGAATCTGTAGGAAAAAATGTATGTAAGGCTCCTGTAATGAAAAGAATGAGGCTGATGTTGAGCTTATTCCCCAGCAGTGTTTCAAACTCTGAATTGACTAGGGTTGGTTTGGATTTTTAGAACTGATTCATGTTTTGGGTCAAAGTAACCATTCATGTGCCTTTTTTTTTCCATCATCAATTACAATTAATTAGCATTTAGTGGTGGGAGGAGAAAAGACAGTGTAGCTAATTAATATTTCATTCAGGTAAAACATAGTGAATCAAGCCATGAGTGATATATACAGATCTGCAGCTGTTCTGAGAGCAAATTCATTCAGATCAGTGAAATGAGATAATAGACTTGGGAAATCCAGCTGCTGTGCAGATGTTGGGTGGAATTTTCCAGGGAGAAGCAGCTATGCTATTTTTTTGTGCCTGATTCTGCATCTCTTGCTCAGGAGGAAGTCTCTTTTGCTGGATGGCAAAGTTGCTGAGAAAGCAAAACCTGTCTGAGGAAATTTTGGTGGGTTTGGGATTCACCAACCCTTTCTGCCAGGTTAGTTCCATCTGTGCCTGGGTCAGATGGAAGCCTTGAGGTGAAGCATCCAGCATCATCTCTTCCCAGTGTGCAGGCACTATACTGTGCCTCATTCCAGCCATCCTGGACTCCCAAGTGGTCTCAGTCTGACTGTTGAAGGTGGCCATGTGTTTTAGAGTGGCTGTTTCTGTCTTCACCTGAACATTGTCAAATCAGTCACACAAATCAATCACTTAATTCAAGGGTACTGTCTTTTGAAACCATCAAAGATTTCTTTTTTATGTTTCTCTTACTTACACAGGGCATTAGACTGGTAGAGGAGACATGAAAGGAGTTTGATGATAGTTCTATCTTGGCACTCAGGGCACTTCAGCAATTTTTTGTCAGAACCAATGATTCTTGGCCTTCATCTTCCCGAGAGTGTCCAAATAACACCAATATAAGGCTTGCTTGTTGCAGAATCATAAAATAGTTCAGACTGGAAGGGGCCTTGAAAGGTCATGTAGTCCAGTCCCTCTGCAATGAGAAGGGATATGTTCAGCTAGGCTGGGTTGCCCAGAGTCTCACCCAACTGGCCTTCCAGGGATAGGGCATCCACCACCTCCCTGTGCAACATTTGCCAGTATTTTGCCACCCTCATTGGAAATAAATTCTTCCTTTATCTGTAGTCTGAATCTAACTTTCTTCAGTTTAAAATCATTAACTGCCTCTTGTTCTGTCACTACTGGCCCTACTAAAACTGTCTACTTCTTTCTTGTTGACTTCCTGTAAGTGCTGAAAGACTGCAACAAGGTCTCCCTGGAACGTTCTCTTTTCCAGGCTGAACAATCCCAATTCTTTCAGCCTGTCCTCATAAGGGAGGGCTTTCATCCCTCTGATCATTTTGTCTAGGGAAAGAAACTTTCTGTGGATACACATACAACAGCCATAGCACGTTGTTTGATTACTTCAATGCAGGGGCTCTGCAGCAAAGAGAACTTGGTCTAAACTGTTTAGCAGACTTTTAAACTCAGCCCAGGGACTTTGCATGGAGATGACTAAGGATCACTGATGAGATGTGTCCTGTTGACTCAGTGCTGTGGGTGCAGGAGCTTGAGCGATAGAAGTACAAAAGTGGCTGGAGGTAAGGAAAGAGAGGAACTTAATAATCCTTTGCTGCCACACCTAAAGACATTTTTGCTAGCTGTGACCTGATTTATGCTAAACTGCAAAACTACAAGAAGCCAGAAAATATCTGAAATAAGTTCAACGATCATTGTATATATGCTTATTTGTATATTTCCAACTTACTGAAATGAGATTGTAGCAAGGTGGGAGTCAGTCTCTTTGCCCAAGTAACAAGGGCCAGACAAGAGGAAATGGCCTCAAGTTGAGCCAGGAGTGGTTCAGATTGGATATTAGGAAAAAATTCTTCATGGAAAGAGTTGTCAAACATTGGAATAGGCTGCCCAGGGAAGTGCAACCCTGGAGACATTTAAAAGACATAGTTGTACACTGCAACACACATCTAGGAAACTTGCTCAAGGACATGGTTTAGTGGTGGACTTGGCTGTGCTGATATTACAGTCAGTCTTGGTGATCTTAAAGGTCTCTTCTAACCAAAATGATTCTATGATTTTCCTCTAGTAACTTTCCCTGTTCTCTATTATCCCAGAGACACCAGGAAGGATTAGTGTTGCAGGAGACCACAGTGTCCTCTCTGCCTCCACAGATGACCATTTTACTGACACTTTCCTGCACCAGTTTGAGGTATGTACATTGCCAGCACACAATGGCATTGCATGACCTAGGCAACTCAATTTCTTGCTCTGTAATTTTTGGACTTATATCACCATCAACAAACACAGATGCCGTGAATTTTGAGGAATATGTACCTTGTCCTCCTTGTGGATGGGTGAAAGGGCTTTGAGGAGAGGATATAGCTTTGCTCTGATGATGGGTTCCACTTGGAGCTCATCTGGGATATTCTTTCCCAGTTTGTCAATTACTGCATTTGTCTGCAGCTCCAAGACATAAAAATAAATAAATAAATCAATACACAGGCTTTGGGAGCAATCCTTGACAGATACAGCAATTGTCAACTCCTTAGATTCCTCATGTCCATGAGTTCAGCCAGAATTGGTGTGCTCCTCATATGCCATTTGTGTGGCTCAGGCACAGTAGCATTCAGCACTTCCTTTTCCTTTGTTTTAGAGAATTACAGGACAGGTTGTGTGCTGGTGCAAATATAGCTGGTTGCTCTTCACACTGGTATCTTTTTGTACAGTATGTATAGCTTTGATAAGCAGCATATGTGTCTGCTTCCCGACTATACAGTGCTTCCACTCTGATCTCAGGAGTGTAGCTAAATCAATATATCCTTTGTGATGTGCAGATGGAAATAATCTCTAGAAAGATGTATTTCTGAGCTTTGCCCAGTATGTATTTATTTGAGAGGTACAGCTGGTTTGTGGAAAGGTGCAATCCAAGACCATATGTGAGCACACTGCTAACCCAGCTCAAGCAGCTTTATACTGGTATTGCAGCCCCTCATGGCCATCAGCAGGGCCTCTGGAGGCTCCTTTGATGTGAAGGGAAATGCCAGGCAGGGTGTTTCTTGACCCCTGAAGAGCAGAAGGAGGGCAGCCTGTCTTTACAGACCCTTGTGCTCTGCTGTTGGCTGCCAAACCCTCCAGCATCCCTCAGGACCTTGCTAGTTGCCCCAGGATTAGGCTGCCACAAGGTGCTCTGTAGTCCTGCTCCCTGAACTGGACCAGGTGCAGACAGGCCATTTCCATCTTAGAGTGGTGAGGATAAGGTTTGTTGGTGCATTTCTGTCTACTGCTGCTAGTTACTGGACCTAAATCCAGATTTCAGATCTGTAACCGGATACAAGTCAGAATGTCCCCATATTCAATGACTGTTTGGGGTGAAACTTGGATTCAGGTTCAGTGTCCAAAGGTGTCTGATGGACTCTAAGTTTCCCATCCTATGATTTAAGAGAATTAAATTTCTGGTAGTTATGCCTGATTCAAGCCCTCTGGATGATAATTAGGTAACACAGCTCTAGTAAACTCACACTGGCACTATAAAAGCACTTTTGTTTCCTTAAAGGCTTGCACTGTCAAAAATGACATGATGATTTGAATTAGAATACATGAGGACCTGGCAAACCATTCACACTTGTGAAAACACAGGTTCTCTATCAATACCTGCACCATGCTTTTGATAAAATACTGTACAGGGCAGATTCAAGTAACCAAAGAAGAGAGACAAGTGGTTTTTTGGTGAAGTTCACCTCAGCTGTTAGTATCAGCTGTTTTCTTTTCATGGATTACAAGGCAAAGCCAGGGCAAAGGGTGCTGTACTTGGGGTATGCTGTAGGGGTGGCTGTAGGGGAGCACTTGGCTGACACCACAACCTGTCCCGCTCCCAGCCTACAAACTGCACAGTGGATATGGGAGCTGGGGCAGTTTGCTAAGAAAACTCATGTCTGCTTGCACAGATTTCTTCACAGATGCTTTTAACTCTAGTTCCCTTGTGGAAGTCAAGCTGTGAACACCTGAGTTTTGGTTCCTCCCAGAGCAGTTTCACAAGAAACTTGTGGTTTCTCTCCCAGAGTGGACATTTTCCATCTAATTTTACAACCCCAAAGCCTCACTCTTGTGCATAATCAGATGTCCAGGCAGAGAGCTCTCCATGAATAAAAACTCTTGGGATTTGAGCTCACAAGTAGAGCTTCCAGTTACATACTGAAAGCAGCCTGGGAAAACTAACTTCTACTCACTGAATTTGGACAAATACTCCTGAAATAGTCTGTTGTCTGTCTCATGCCACTCTCATCACCATCTTCAAATTACTAAGGACTGATTTTAAATCAGGTTACAAAAACTTCCCAAGTACAAGAGCCCATGGCCATGTGCTAGAATCATCTGGAAACTGATTCTCCCTCTGCCTTAGTAGTGCGGTGACTTGAGGTGAAGTGAGGCAGGGAGGTCCAGCACCATCATTACCCTCCTTAGAAAGGCCAGTGCAAGCTGTCAGGATCCTTGGGACCACCAGGTGTCTTGGGAGCACCACTTTGTGCCAGAGTGGAGGCCTTCAGGACCGTACTGTCTCCCCTACGACATACATGGATTGTTGTGTTTGTATCTACAACAACTTTCATTGCAGGATCCTTCAAATATGCCCTGCAGACCTTACAGGGAGTGTCTTTTGCCATGTGAGGAGCCCCTTGGCCCCCTGAGAGGAGGAGCACACGTGGCAGCAGGGGTCCTGCCCCTCCTGCAGCACTGTGTGCCCCTGGGCAGGATGGTTCCCTTTGCAGAGCCAAGCACTGTGATGTGACATGGTGACGTGGGGTTTGCAGAGGTCAGGCACCAGTCAGCAGCAGGGCTCTGGCATCCCCTCAGAGCTCTGCTGTTTGTAATATTTATTATCTGTGCTGCAATAATGCTGGAAAATGGATGCTTCTTTCTGAATAAAAGGAAAGTCGCTGCTCATATCTCAAGGATAAAAGCCTGTCTGGCTGGAAGTCAGTGCAGGGGGCTGAAAACAGGCAGAACAGCTGAGCCAGACACAGTGGTCCCTGTCCCTGGAGAGCAGGGCTTTGGTTGCCCAGAGGAGAGGCTGCTGCTTTGGCACTGAGATGGACCTCTCTTCCCTTTTGCCATGGCAAGCAGCGGTGGAAAACCCAACCCAGTCTCCAGCACATACTGCCTAGGCAAGCCAAGCCCTGCAGAGCGTGGTCCTGGCTGGCCGTGATGATAACCAGCCATATGTCTTCTGTTCACACCCTTACTACTGATTTGTCAGCTCTACCAGCCCAGCACCCTGAGTGCTCTTCCTTCACTTGCATTTTTTTTTTTTTTTGACCTTGTGGTCCTATCCTTGGTATATTAACTGTGATACAGCAGCAGGAGGTTTCAGAAGGTTTTTCATGAGGCCTTCAGGAGGTTTTAGGATGAAGGCAGTGTAGCGATGCTGTTACAGGACAGCCTGTGAGGAAAGGCGCCTGACAGGAATCACATCTCTTACACAAGAGGAGAGGAAAACACATCAAATCCTATCTGAATTCATGGTGTAAAGGGACAATGTGAAATGGCCATATTTTTGTTCGGTTTTTGCAAAATATGAGTCTTGCTGTCTGAAAGGTATTCAGTGTCCTTCAAGACAACCTTTCAGTGTGGTCACCCCCCCAGAACCAATGTCCTCTTTGGAACTGTGCGTTTGTGTTCCCCCACTCCCCCAGCACAAATCCAAAAATCCTTCCCTCTAACTAGTTTGCAGAGTCTCACAAAAACCTGTGGGAATATCTGGTTTTGCATGCAAATATTTACCAAGAAAAAATGGATACTTTTCCACAGCTTCCAGTACGAGGTTTCTTCTGCAGAGAAACTGCCAGCTGTACATGCATGCTGGTTTGGCACTGGGACAGCACATTCCCTAGAGAGTGGAATGAAACCACAAACTCCTTTTGCTCATGGAGTAAACCCCTTTCCACGAAGCAGGTGAGAGCATGCTGAACTCACTCCTGCATTCTAGCTTGGCTGTTTTCTAAATGTCATTTGAAAGTCTCGCCCCCTCCTCCCTCCTCCCTCTGTCCCCAGTTTTATCCCTCTTGCAGGAGGCAGCCATCAGCAACAAAACCACAATGCAGGGCTTGGCTGGCTGCATGCATCCAGCAGCTGCTCTGTTCCAAGTTCTGGGCAAGCCACAGCTATCCAGATTCCCGCTTGTCCTATGTCTTCTGCCTCAGTTGCAATACAGCATCTTGAGCTAGAAGTACCACTAATTGACCAGCCTGGACAGGTTGCCAGCACTGCAGTACAGTCAGCCTGCTGTCCCCAGTTGTCTGTGCCTTTTCCCCCTTCACTACACTTCCAGCCCTTCCTGATCCAAAGCTTGTGACATCTTCCAAGTCCTCCTTGCATTCAAGACTCTAATTCGGCATGTGGTGTGCTGTGCTTTTCCAGCAGGCTGCTTTTTGTCATTATCTCTCCACCCAAGTGAATGTTCAGGATGGGCATGTTCTTTCTTCAATTATTGCAGAGGACTAAAATGTAAGCAATAAATGCTAAAGCCAGATTTTTCTAATACAAAACACAAAGCAAAATCTTTGTGCTCTCATATAATTATTTCGAATGAGTTACAAGCCTGGAAATAAAATTACAATACTGACTCTTAAAATATGGAGCAGTGTTTTCTTTCAGGATAAGGATAAGAATGTGATTTAAGTTTGCTTTATCCCATTTCTTCACTGTGTTGTGCTGACATGATTGTTCAAAGAAATTGTGCTTTTGGAAGGAAAAGGTTAAAGTTTGCTACTGATATTCATCAGGAGATGGATATTTAATCTTTAATCTCTTGTTCTAGGCCCCTACTTCGGATCAACTCATTATCCCGAATAAACGATGTGTCATTCCCATTATTTATGTTTCACTGCAGCCAAAGTATCTGGACCTCGTTTTGGTAAGCACCATTCATTTCGACCCATTCAGTATTAATCTCCCTTCTAACATCTTTCCTGTCCTATGTGCTGTCCCCTATTTGCTTTTATGTTTTCCGCAGAGTGTTTATAAAAGGATAATCTTTTACAAAGCAGACAGAATTTTTGTGTATAAACTGCTCTGTTTGAATGCCTCATTGATATACCATCTAAACTGAAGTGTTCAGCAAGATTAGTGCATCCACTGAGCCACTGAACTGGGTAAAAATATGGGAACTGCTCCTTTCTTTATGGCGAGAGAGGGTAGCTAATGATGCCATCTTCTTTTAAATAGCATACTTTTAGCAGATGGACTCTGAGAATATGAATACATTGCACAAATAAAAAATAATAAACAAAGGAGGTGGCTTATAGTGACAAACAATGGTCTTTACACATATACAAAATGTATATGTGTAAAGACCATGAGCCAGACCCATCTTAGTGAAACTGGTGTAAATGCAGAATGATTCAGCCAAGATGATGTGAATTAGTGGGAATTTTTAAATCGTTGTCACTCCCATCAGGAGCTGGTCTCTTTGTACCATAAATGCCTACGACTTCAGCTAGGATAGGGACTTGCAGTGCCTTGAAATGCAAATGATACGTTTTTTTCTTTCTCATGCTGGTACAAATTTCCAGTGAGAATATTTTGAGCACGATCCCCTCCTTTTTTCATGGAATAAACAAATGAAGACTGCCTGGCACACATAATGTGCTCTTATTTCGGCTGTCTCCTTTGCAGCGTGTCTGGTGACATCGGGTGCCACCGACACACCCTCGGAGATGCTGACACTTTATGTTAGAAGAACACAGTATGCAAGTGAATCTGTGCCCATATTCCCACATTTAGATGGGAAAAATCCCAAACAGACATGTGGTAGTATCATTTGAATGGCATAGATTCTTAAATACATTTGTCACGTTGTACACTTGCCAGCTCTTCTTTGAAGATATAAACCACCAAAACACTCCACATTTTATCCATCATGACTCCGTCAACATGTAGCACTGTTTAGCATGTTATTTTAGTTAAACTGCACTATTGTTGTCCATCTATTATGACATAAACTAGGATTGGTGCCCTTGCATTAAAATTAAATGAAAACTGTAAGAAAGTGTTAGGAAAAAGAAAACATTGAGAAAGTCGTGCCATTCATTTAGCAGTGAAGGAATGTGAGGAGAAATATTAGAGAAGCAGGAAGCACAAAATGTGCCAGGCACCCCCAGTTTCATCTTCAAAAGGGATCCCTCATGTTTATGAGAGGCTGCATGCTGGGCATGGGTCAGTACCACCTTTGGGGACTGTGTGTAGAGAGGGATGAGACCCCTTGGAAAGGCTCCCTGTCATTTTTAATTCACCTCCCCCACTGATACAACCCAGACCTGACTTCTAGTAAGAAAACACAGTTCATGGCTATTTCTGGAGTCTGTCAACACCACTGCAGGGTTACTGAGAGCAGTTTGTGGGTTGGCAAGAGAGGTAACCCAGCTTACACCCAGCCTACTGAGTTGTCACTGCTCTTTGGAGATAGTCCATGTAATTTAGTACACAGAAGCAGTCTCAAGAAAATAATTGCCTGTTCAGTCCTAAGAAGACTGATAATAAGAAAATGAGTCTGTCACCTTCTGGTTGCCATTAGCTGAGGTTAAAATCTTCCTGTCATAGCTGCTGTGCAGTACCCTGTGCTGGTGGGTGGTCTTGACACAGGAGAGGAAAACCCATATTTGGCACAAATTGGCCTGCTTACTGGTGGGATTAACGTTGGGCTGGTCTGGAGAGAGCCACTCTCCCAGTGCTAGGATCAATGCTCTCCAGGCCTCTGTGTTCAGTGGTCAGATCCCTTGCAGAAACCAGCCCAGTTCCCACCGTGCTGCAGGGGGCCAGTACCCGACAGTGTGAAACAGAAGAGATTTAGTGACACATGCTTGTTTATTTCTGATGTTTTTCTCCAGTGGAGTAATTAAATGGAGATTTTTTCCTTGGAAAGATGATCAGACATGACCTTCCTGGCCTAAAAATTTTAGTGACAGAGCACTGCTTGTATGTAGTGTCTAGCAGTTTTGTGTGATTAACCTGCAAATCCCACAGGAAAAAAAAAACATTTCTGTAGACATCAAAATTTTTGCACAAGTGGTACAGAGATGACTTGTTCCAAGAGTCCATGGCTCTGGAATGTATCAGACTTGCTCTACATGTGCAGGTCAACTGCATGGTGCATTGCATAGCTCAAATGCAGGATGTGGCAGCCCTGTCACTTCCTAGACATCATGTTGGCAGGCCTTATCCAGACAGATTTTTCCCAAGCACCAGATTCAAGTCAGTGAAGACTTAATGGAACAATCTTTGGAAACTATTCGTGAGCAATTATAGGTGCAGCACTGGGGACTACAGTGGGGACAGATTTCTGTGTGATTCAGTGGCACTCAATTAGCCTACTCTTGTCACTTACTCTGACCAGTGGTGGGCCTGGGATGACCCCCACCATCTGCTTGGTAGACAAATTTGTGGTTCCAGATCTGTAGCAGAACAAGAGTGATGAAGGGAGGATGAGTGAGAGAGAGAGCAGAGACAGACAGAGGGAGGTTTAGCTGGATCCCAATAGACCTACTTTCATAGACATAGGTGAAGAAAAGAGTCAGTTACTCAGTAATAAAACCTCTATTCTCTTGTGCACTGAGTACCCCTGCAGATTTGCATACATGGGAAAAGCAGAACAGGCTGCTAATCAGCATCAAAATATAAGACAAAATAAAAATAGACTAGAGGGATTATATGATTCAGTCCCATAAAATATTATATGATTGATATGATGATATGATATGATATGATATGATATGATATGATTGATATGATATGATATGATATGATATGATATGATATGA